>JAMKCH010062132.1:0-16162 GCA_023653785.1 Ophioderma brevispina
TCGCACGCCAGACAAACGCAAATACACGCATATACTTAACATACTAATCATATTCCCATAGACGTACACCGCATGCCACGCATGCCAACCTCACACATCATGCTGCGGACCATACTACATGGTGCACATCTAATCCGCCATAAACCCCTATACACCGTACCTCTTGCATGCATGCATGCATATACTCAAACCTTTCTTACATGCAATGGTCATACGCACGCATGTTCATACATACTCGAGACGTACATAGAAGATTATCCATGCACATACTCATACCTGCACAATTAATATTTATGTACCTCTACACACATACCATTTACATATTATATATATATATCTATATATATATTATTATTATATATATATAATATATATCTATATATATATATATATTTATGTCTCTCTATATATATATCCCTACTGCAAGGCAGAAGTACATTGAAGAGATGACATGTATTAACATCTCGTGTTGAAACCCTTTTTGATATATACTGTTCGTTCGTTCGTCGTTCAGGCCAAAATCACAGTGGAAGATCCGTCTTTAACACTTAAGTGCCTAAGGGGGGGGGTTCCATAGTACCCAGAGAGTTTTTTCGGCGATTCTCACTTCGTGAAAAATATTTTTGAACTATAATTTTTTGTAATTGTGCTACTTATCGATGCGCTTCTTTCCATAAAAAAAAATACTAAAATTTCTGTGCCCGTTAATGAGATAATTTAGCTTGGGTCCCTAGGACCCCCCCACCCGTAGGCACCAGCGGGAGTGTGATTTTTAAAATAAAAATTAGCAAACCCTTTGCCAGAAATATTTTTCTGCTTATGTATGTTTCTTGCATGAAACAAAACCAATTACATAATCAGAAAAATAATTAACCCTTAATGGCTGAAAAGTAGCGATTCCATCATCGAACGACTGCGCGCCATTGCTGTCAACCTATGGCAAAATGACTTGCCCCACAAAAATACCAGAAGTACAAATGGTATTTTGTGTTTAATATATGGTGAATTGGTCCTTCCTAGAGCAAATTAAACATCAAATATTTGCAATGTGTATGCTGTTGAAGCAGGGGTCGCATGAAACTCGATACACGTTTTGAGCGATGTTGACGCATTGAAAACAATGATTTTGCCCCTAATTTCCCAGACGATAAACCGAACTCATTTGTATTGCACCTGTGGCCTTTTCTTATGATGCCCCCTCAAAGGTGGTATGAGTTTCATTTGAAATCCCTCGGAAAGTGGTTTCCTTAGGGGGGTTCCATGGAACCCCCCCTTAGGCAACCAAAGGGAAGTGAAGACACCTTAGGCACTTAGTTGTTAACCAGCTGATAGTTTCAATCATCCCGGTTGATCAGGCCGTGGATTCCTCTTCGGTACTTGTAGACCTCACGTCATCTATGATGTGGCTATGGTTTTGTGGCTCTCCACAATCGCGTTTTGGTGAAGTTCACTCCGATCCTTTGAGAATCTTTGTAACGACCAACGCCATTTTCTGAGTCTGTGTATGGTTGGACCCTGCTTTTTCCTATCAAGGTTCACAGCCTTGGGGCTTGCCTAGATGGGCTTTCCACAAACTGCTTTAAGGTTCAAATTAGAGGATGACCATTGCTCAATGCTCATACCATCTGTCATTGATCCAGCGATATCGATAGGATAGTGTTAATGCAGTGTCACGGATTGGGTAGCAAAGTGATTCCGTGTAATCTCTGATCCTCAAAGGGTGTTGGTGGGGGGATTAGTGCCTACCAGGTTTCATCACATTTCTCTTGGCGAGCTTGATCTTCTTAAGGTTCCACCCTAAGGTTTTCAGTATTTGTTCATGTGAATACCATTAGTCAAAAGAATGAATAAGTTTGAAATTTTTAAGAATTAAAAAATATTGATCATGCAGAGCATCTGTAGTTTGTCCACTCGGTACAAGTCTGTGATCTTCCATGTGAAAGATAACACATTTCAGTAATAACCAATGTGAATTAGTTGATAACGAAACTGAGAAGTGGTGAAATTATTCATCATCAACCTTGAGCAGTAAGTACAAAATAAATTAGATTGACATTTTCACTCCAATAATGTGTAAAAAACATCGTCACATAATTGGACATTTAATCATGAAATTAAGTGGTTGAATGACCCGTGGGGTGACAACCATCTTAATGAAATACCTATTGTGAAGTTTTGGCCATTGATCATTATGTAACTCCAGTTTGGTATCAAAACATGCATAACACTGGAAGTAAACTGTATTCATGCTATATGAAGTATAACCATATAAAAAACTCTAGCTGGAATTAAGTACAAAAGGTAGATTTAATGACTTATATACATTGAAAGTATTGTTGAAGCCTTGAAGCTACGGTCACCGATTTTGATTATGACCTCAGTGACGGATCCTTAGAAAAGACGGAGGAGCACTACCTCCCCAAATCGGCCCGCCTCGTCGTGCGCTTATGAACCATGATTGGTAATAGTGGTGTGAGAGGGTTTAATGTAGCTATGCCATCGAAAGAAAGAGAGATGGATGGAAGTAAAAGAAAGGGGGAAATGGAAGAAAATACTAGGAACGGACAAGACAAGACAGAGAATAATCCGGGGAAAGTAAACGTCCCAACAGTCCATTCCGCCATCTCCATGCAGTGACTCAAATAGAGGAGAGCATCCTATCATAGGGGCCTTAGTTAAGGAAAGTTCGTTTACCTCCACTACAGAAAAGCCGTTTAATAACCTTTGGTAGTTAGTAATGGGAACCTCTACATCCAATGCTAAGGGGTAGGTAGTACTCCTCTCAAATTTGGTATCACTTTTTCAATAGGGGCCCAATTTAGTTTACAGAGGGTCAAACTTTTAAAATGCCCCAATCATGTTGAATGGTATGCCATATTGTCCACTAATCATAAAGGATTTTCCCAAAATGTATAGTTTTTGTAACAAGTACTACCATTGGTTTTGGAGTTATAAGGTAAAATGGCTAAAATGGTACAAAAAGGGTCAATTTCAATTTGTACAGTAGGGGTTCAAACATTAAAAGTTAATCTGATTATATTTTAAAATCTTGTAAGTTATATAATGAGGTTAGATGACTCCATAAAGGTTATAGTTGTATTATTTTAAATGCTTACTTTACGGAATAGGGTAAAAAGAAGTCAACCACCAATTGGGTAGTTGCCTATGAACCTATTTTGTCCCTAAACAATGGTAACTTTGCATTGCAGAGGGTACAAACTATTCCTTATTTTGACTCTTACGCTAGATGCAAATCTAGCATTTTCAACAAAATTTGGAGCGCTTCCGATTTTGACCCCTGACCATTAGAAATGGTGACCTTTTTTTACCATTATCCCATTTTACCCTTTAACTCCAAACCATTGGTCATAGTTGTACAAACTATACATTTTTGGAATCCCCTTATGCTAAACGGACAACATGGCCTACATTTCAACAGGATTTGGGTCCTTTTAAAGTTTTTGACCCCTGTGTACTTAAATGGCCCCTATTGAAAAAGTGACCACCAAATTTGAGAGTACTCCTACCTAGCGTTGATATGAATGTCCATACTAACTACCAAGGTTTCAAACCTTTTCTGTAGTGAGGGTACACGATGATGTTTGACCTGGGGCCTAGCTCCTCCACTAAATGATTAACTGTTAGACTAGTGAAACGGTGAACGCACGTCAATGTTTCACGCTGTAGACCAACAGCACAACAACGCAAATGAAGAACGGCGCTCATTACTCTCATTACGAATGGTGACGTCAATATTTGTCAGACAGCTTGGGAGATTCGGAAATTTTGCATGTGTGGTTCAGGAACGTTCGAGGAGTGGTCCAAAATTAGCTAAAGCCATGTTTTAGTTATTTAAACCAAATTTTGTAAATCCGGTTTTTGTCCCAGCTAACGGGCATGGCCAGATACCACCCACCTCACACTCAGTAATATTGCTGAGTGAGAATATTGCTGTACAATGATAATGGAAAATCCAGGATGGCCTCGGCTATTAGAAGCTGAAAACAGAATTCAAATCAGACTTTCCGTTGGTGAATTTTGTTGTTGTTTTTGAGTTAGTAAAGTTGCGCCATGAGTCAATCCCAGAAATTGGGGGTTGAAAAAGTACTCCTAAATAATCGTATATTATACGCGATATAATGTGACTAGTGAGATGTACTATTTGTGTCGGTGTCCCTTGGTCAATTCTGAACACACTCTCTCATCTATGCAGGGTGACATGAATGTTTACTATGCTGACTTTGAAAATATGCATGGCTATTTTCCGGCAGTGGAACCAAGTTTGAATTGGGAAATGCAATGGGAGTATTGATTGTTGTCATAATTATATGCGCGGTCTGTGTTTTGACGGTTTTGACTAAGAAGGGTCAGTTGCGGCGCGGTCAAGCATGGTTTGCACGACACGTACAATGTACACACAGATTTACTGCATTCGGTTGTGTGTATACTGCAACGCGGTTCATTTAAACTTAGGTCAGTCAGCCGTGGCTTGATCGAGCGCAAAAGATAGCCGAGAGTCTTATGGTTATTTAGGAATGTACTACACATGCGCGAATTGCCATCGGTTACTAGCGTCGGTGACTAGAATCTTTTATACATGTGTGGTGAAGCGTCCGCGCGGAGGAATAAACATCGTTTCTATAAAGATGCCTTCGATACTCATGTAACAAACGGATTTACGGGCCACAAATAGTAACCTAGTTTTAACCCTCGTCTTATCAAGCCTTTTTTTGTAACATGGTTTACCAAGGGGGAGGGGGATTACCACCCCTCGAGAATTCGTTATAAAGCACTCAATGCTTATGATTTTGATATCAGTGGATAGCTATGGTCCTCCCCTGTCCATTGATACCAAAATAAGTACTAAAATACCTAGTATTGCGTCACAGTGGCGTCATAAAATCCGCGAGTCGACCAAATTGGCATTTTCCACAGAAAATAGGTGAAAATCCGATTTTGCGCTAATTAAAACAAGGTAGGAATATCTGATTTTCATGCGGTTTTCAACTCTAAATGATGGCATACATATATAGTTTTAGAGCAATAGTGTGCATAATAATTTCAAAATTGTACAATAAAATATTCTTGGGTGGCAACCACCCACTCCCCGTACCCTTCGACTTTGATGGCATACCCTAACCACCGGTGAAGGTGCTACCTTCACATTCCCTAGTTTAATATATTTAAATATTTCCCATTACGTGTCGAGGTGTATGTGGTTTCACCTAATGGATTCAATGAGTACAACGCTTGTTTGTTGGGGGGAACCCGAGTGCATGCCGGCGCCGAAGAGATCCCCGCCGTTGCCACATCATTATTTTGCATGTTTGTACCTAAATCCTCCAAAAATCAGCTGCAAAGTCATCTCTTTTCATGTCCATGTTTTCGTCTTCTTCACACTTGAGAAAAACAAAGCATGGCGATCAATGTATCAATGGGATGTTCCATTACAGAATATGGGAGTGTGCCTCAAATGTGCACTAACATGCCAAAATATTTAAAGCATTTTTGTGTTTTATTCAACCCATATTCCGAAAATAAACACCTTTTTTGTATTTACAGAAACACTGGCCCAAATTTGAAAAATAGTGCGCCCATCAAGATTTTTCAAAATCGATATTTTTGCATTGTTGTAAAGCGTTATATACAACAGCCCTCACCGAAATGATTACGACCAAATCAGCTTCCTTATGGGTAACAGAACGATTTGTTAATTTAACGTCGCCGTTTAATTCAGCAGACAACGAAAATTGGAGTTAACAAGAACACGCCCCCGTATGCATGTTTCCCTGCTATGCACCTTTTGACCGGTGTGAAAGGAGATAGAGTCCCCCTGGAGATATAACCCGGGGATTGTGGGTTCGTAGGGCAGGGGTCCCATTGCGGACCCCTGTCCCGAGGAACAATGCCCTAACGACTGCAGAACCGAGAGGTTCATCTCCGGACCATGGCTTCTAGGGTCAGTGGTCTGCACCCTTTGGACTCCTGTTTCCTAGGGAAAATGACAGTCCCTGGGCTATTAATGTTGCTAGTTTTTATACTTCGGACCATGGCTTCCAGGGTCAATAGATTGCCTTCACTGCGTGGACCCCTCTATCTAGAAATAGTAGTCCTTTATATGGTTTAAAAACCGGACTATAGTTTCTTCGGACTATAGTTCCTTTTCACACAACCCGTGAAAGTAACCATTGTCCCCCGCTACTGTAGTCCTGTATATCAACGGTATGACACAATAGGTATGAATGAATACAGATGTTCATAAGAGTGTGATAAATGGTATAAAAAGAAGCTGTCGTCAACCGCCCCTTCGTGGTTCCAGCGGGCAAGGTCTCTCTAAGTTCGACGTATATAACTCCAGGTATCGAGTTCCTGGTAAGATGTTTTTTATTTTAATTAATTGTTGTTTTAAATTGCAAAGGTTTCAATTTTATTGTTACGAATTGTTAATCTTACCACGAAAAAAGTATCCCGCGAACTCTGATAATAATCAAAAGCGCAGCATTAGACGTGCTGCGTCAAGAAATTACAAGGTAATATTGAATTTTCTTTTTGGAAACATACCAACTTTATCACATTTGTTTTCGTCCCATCACACTATTAACTTCAGACTTATGTAGTAATGTGCACTCGGATCACTACCCTAGTTATGATTGTCCACCGGACACTATTACCACTTTTCATGTCCTGAAGACCAACATTTTCAGGTAAAATAAACGTTTAACTTTCAGTTTCGGTGCCACGATCGTACCTCACTACCTCATAGGTAAAATTTCAAGTAAAGCATGTGAATGAATTTACTTACCCTAACGCCATGGAATCTCACAAAATGTACAGCGGTTGCTATTTGTGTAATTTTGGTTAGATTTTTGTATGTGATTTTATAAGATTGAGTGATCTACATTGATTTGCTAATCGACAATCGAAAAATCATCAAAATCAGTGTTTTGCCAAACATGTATTGTAACAACTACATGGTATCCTAACATACCCTGCAAATGATAAAACCAAGAGCAACCTAATAAGGACAGAATCGGAGATTTTAGTCATTACTGTCCGTTCGGACACTTACTACAACACGTAATTGAATGGGGAATCGTATCTTGGAACACTGCCGTTTTCTTCCTTTTCTGTCAATTCAAGTCAAAGTTGGAAAAGGTAACTTATGAAAATTCTACAGACTTATCCTTCATTTTGAAGCTAATCCTGCAAATTTCAAATATTTTTTAAATCACTGATAGTGTCTTTAAGTAAAGTAAACCACACACACACATCCACACATGCGCGCACATACACATACACACATGCACCCACACATGCACACCCACACACGCGCACACACACACACACAAACACACACACGCACTCACGCATGCACACACATACGCACACACACCCACACACACCTCCCCCACACACACACATGCAAACAACAACAACAAGACACATGCAATTATAAATCACACAAATAGAAAAAGAAGGAAATAAAGGAAACGCACATGCTCGAGCATTCACATTATGAATTCAAAACACTAATACAATGAACCCAAGTGAGTGGGGTTAGAGTTAATTAGGTTAAAAATGTCACAAGTTGTGAGTCTTTTTATGAATTTGGAACTTAAATGGAATGTTGCATTACTTTGAAAATTTGGTCTAATATCTCTACAACATAAACCACGTCATTGTAATCGGTGAATACCCACGTACAACTAACCCTACTTTTAAGTAGCAAAATATTTTTTAGAAATATTTAATTCCTTCAATCTATCTAATAGTATGGCTTAAAGTCAGCTTTAAACACTCAACGGTTATTTTGTATTGAGTAAAGTGTGCAGAATATTTATATGGCTATTTAAGGTAAATTACATATTTTCTCACATTTATTGGATATTAGGTCAAATGCAGGTCATGATTGAATGTATTTGAGAAAACACATAGATATAGGCCTATTTCGGAGAAAGGCCTATATGAAAATGTTAGCTTTCACAAATGACATGTTTCCATAAGTTTGACCTAATTTTCCTTAAAAAAACAAACATTGTGAAACCTCTCGATCCTAACAAAAATCTGTTTTTCCTTTTTTTTAATCGATTTCAAATGAAATAAATAATATTTTTTTTGTAAAAGGGACGGGTACAAAACACGGAACCTGATTCATGCAATAGGAAGTCCTCTTGAGGTATTTTCACACACATTATGTGATTTCTCCCAATTTCTGGGATTCATCTTTATATATTTCTTTCACACTCAAGTTTCCATTTCTGGTATTTATTTCTTTGTATTTTAAGTGGTAGGTTATTCTCAGGCCTAAATGGCTTTCCTGCCTACTCCTCCATGGTTTGTTTTTGTGTGTTTGATGTCATTTGATGTATTTTTTATGGAAATAAATAAATTGGAATTGGAAATTGGAATATTTAGTTGTAAATATAGAAATATATATGGCCTATTGTTTCTATGCCAATTTCTGGCACGCCGTATGTGTGTAGGCCTATAATTAAATCATACGTTTATGTGAACAGTATAAAAAACTGCATTACACTAAACTTTTTTTAAAGGAAGCATTCTATCGAATGAGTATGATATTGAGCGGCGCACTGGTTCTCATTGTGCAGTTTGGTGAAATTGCATTCTGATTAAGTTCAAATAACATAACACCCAAGTCATTCTTTCGAATAGACTAAAGGTGAAGCTAAGTTACTATTATTTGGTAATTAGAACGATCCCTTTTCGGGAACAGTTTCACCGAGCTTCCTTGCATGACACTGCAAAGGAAAGTATCTGTCAGTGAGAAGACAATTGCATTTTTAAGGACATTTCTGTGTGGCAATAGCAAAATAATTTTCTTAATCATGCACCTTACCGTTTTAAGTTGGATAGTGCCGTGTGGAAATATGAAGACTGTCTTGTCATATTTCTACATAACTCCAATATAATCAAGAAAATTAGGCCGATTTATTGGTTTTATTTGAAAAAACTTTCGATCCTAAAAATCTGTTTTTCAGTTGTTTTTTTTTTTATCTATTTTAAATTAAATGATCAAAAAAATTCTTATAAATACAATTAAATAGGTGAACTGCCAATTTACCATTTTTTACATATTGTTCTGGATGTAAGTGTTTTCTCTGATGCCATTGACTATGTGGTAGTAACACACTTGTACACTTGTCCAAATGTTTTACGTTTGTGATGTTTATAATGGCTTCCTATAAATCTTTATTCTGTGTCCTCAATATGTATTATTAATTATTTTGTGGTATTATCTTTCATACTATTTGTAGTAGCAGTAGCAACTAGTAGTAAATTACATTTTCTTCACATTTATGGGATTTCAGGTAAAATACAGGGCCAGATTCAGAGGTTTTTGAGAAGAGACATAGATTTTCTCGAAGCTAAAAAAATTATTAACAGGGTATGCCAATTTGCTTCCAACATACTTAATACACCCCAACGAAATTCCCAACACATGCAAGATTTCTATAATTTGATCAAATTTCCTTTAAAAAAAATTCCAAAATTGTGAAAAACAAACGAGCGAGAAAATCCGTTTGCCATAACAAAAAAAATTACCTTTTTAAGTTGATGTGATATATTTAATAGAACTTTTCATAATTAAATATATAAATAATCAAATAATTCACCAAAGAAGTAAATACGAACAATAAACAAATAAATCAGGTAGTTTGCCAATTTTCTGCGGTTGGGACATTACTCCTAAGGATCGATATTCCACCTTGGCCTTGGACCACTGACTTCTTAGGAATTGTAGTCACCGCCACGCATGCGACGTAACCCATAAGGAATTAGCCACCTCTGACAGAGGCATTAGTTCCTAAGTAATGAGAGTCCGCCAAATACAAAACAGCATAATAATCCCCAAGGACTTAATAGTCCACGTCGGAATCGGACACCTATCCCTAAGGGAGCTGCAGTCCACTCTGGATGGGCATTAAGTCATAAGGACTAATAGTCTTAACAACTCAGACACTGGACAAATTCCATAAGGTCTATAGTCCAGGTCGGAATTGAACCCTAAATCCCTAAGAGCGATAGTCCACCCCGGACAGGGCATTAATTCCCAGTCACTAGGAGTCTGCACCTTTGGGACTTGAACAATAATTCCTAAGTCTATAGTCCATGTCGGAATTGGACCCAAATCCCTAAGGAGCGATAGTCCACCACGGACAGGTATTCATAAATCCCTAGAGACTAATAGTCCCACCTTTCGGAAAATGGACACTAATACCTAAGGACTGTAGTCCATGTCGGACGTGGAATATTTATTCCCAAGGCCTGATAGTCCTCTTCGGACTATTTCATTCCCACTTTGTAGGATAACATTCCTATAAATATAGTCCGGGTGACTATAGTTCCTAGCTTTGCACATCTCCGGACTATTAAAACCAGAACTTGAGTCGCCGGACTATGGCTACAGGGGACTATATCTCCTGCCAAACCGGCAGCTAATTATCGTCCCTCTCCGAAGAACCGAGATGATTCATGGTTTCATTTGGCAATTCCAAATAACCTGGGTGAGGGTTGATTTAAGTTTAATGAACCATTCTATAAAAAATAAATCCAGAATTGAGTACTTGAATAAATCCTAGGCAAGCGGTCCCAGTGCCGCACCACACGAATCTGAAACTGGACAGGTTCAGCAGAGTCCACATTGAAGGCACAAGACCCGTATGTCCGGTCCTGTCTTCATAGCATTATAAAAAGGGAAGAGTTCCATATGTACCCCTTCGTATATATTGGACAGTAATATTTTTAATTATGGCCTAACACTAAACAAATGCCTAACCCGAAGGCCAAAAATAAACAGATTTGTAGAACTCGAAGAGAGGGTTACATATGAACTCTTGCCTATAAGAAATACGCAAACCTTGAAAGTTCTTAAATAAATCTTAAATACAGTTTAAATGATTAGCAAGCATACTATTTTCGAATAAATGTCGAGGTTTGTCTTATTTGAATTTTAATTACGAATAAATATCAACTGATATAACTTTAATGTAAATTTGAAACGCAGGACCATAGCTTAATATAATGTAACGCCAAAATAATGCTTTGTTTCCCCTTGGGCGATTTATTTCATTGATAGTTTCAAAATAAAAATATAGATGTCCTCGTCAGCAAAAACAATACTGTATTAAATTCGAATGTTTATTAATGTATATCTACCGTATAACAAACTCGAATGAAACTATTTATATCACCCCAGCCGACGCAAGCACACGACACGACGTATCTGGAGCTTGAATACTGAACAAAGTATGATCTTTAAGGCCAAATACCTGTAGGCTTTGGATTTAGTTGTTCGAATAAAATCTCAGTAGGAGAAAAGAAGGCAATGGCATACCAAAATATTTCAACATTTCATTTACGGGTCGCATACATGCACAGCAGTAAGTACCCCTTGAATATGAAAAAAAAATCAGGGAAAAAACAAAAATTCCTTGACAGGACCTATATATCATCAGATAAGATGCCCGCAGTCATACATTGGAACATCCAACATAACCTGATACTCTGGACTGCAGAGCTCTAGATGGTTACTTAGTGCTACCCCATAAAAGTACAAACATTTACAAATTCTTATGCATCATAACGATCCATACATAGGTACTAATACAGTGTTCATGATAGGGAACCGTATCATGTTAGGTATATATATAAAATAGCTGTCTCTTTTGGAATTGGGCCTAACCAATTGGAATACGCCATTCATGCAAACAATAAAAGGGCACATTCCTACATGAATGCACCTGTCCTGTTTTTAAGGACTCCATCGTGAATACATTAGAAATAATTGTAATTAGAAAAAAATGGAACCCTAACAATAGTAAAGCCCACAGAAACTTGATACTAGTAAGGATATTGACATTTTGGTACACCATCAGGCACACATAGGCTATAAGAGTAATAATGTAACATAACTTATACACTTTATAAGTTTATCGTTATAGGTTTCGCATGCTTTCTCTATTCATTTCATCCATTCTTCCTCTCTCTTCTTTCCCCATATTTCTCCGTTTCTCTAGGTCCTTTTTTCATTCTCCCTCTTGTTTTTAGCCTCAATTTGTGATTTAAAAAAATTTAATATTATTCTCAATGTACTTGGAAAAGATTTGTCATGGAAAAAGCACTTTGTTTATTATGGAAATCCCCTTTGTGCCTATATGAGTTCGGACCAGGTGTATTTTTTTAGATAGATTGTTGCAAAGAGAAGAAAGTGGAATTACCCTAGTGCTATTTTGAGTGAGATATGCATCTTTTGTTTATAACTAGAGAGGGGAAATGGGAAATTCACCAGATGTAAAATTTAACAAAAAACTGAGTCACACTGTTTATGTATTGAGATCAAAACAGATTGCCAAAATTTGGGGGTTCCCCATAAAGTTATAATGTGAGGGATGCAATGCAGATGAGTACTTTATGTGAAATCTGATTTGACAGTGAAAGGTTATGTTTATGCATGATGAGCTGTAATATTTATTATTAGGATGGTGAATCTAGCTGTGAGTAGTTATATTACTTGTCACTGGAAGGATTGAGGCCTGCAGTTGTTGTTCAGTGTGGATCTCTCAGTATAAGGTCAGGGCAGTACATAGTATAAGGATCAATTGATATTTTACCACAGGAGCTGCATATGTACAAGCTATTTTTCTGCTGTCATCGTCGAGGCCCAAGAGAACTTTGTTTTGGAATCAAAACGGATTCCAGTTGGTGTTCCTAAAGTGACATTATTACGACAGGCGGACATTGGGTGGTGATAATTGAGATGGTGCTGCAGAATATTAGTTGTTTCCCGGTCGGAAGGGAAAAACCCCGTCGTCTGGAACTGCTGACAAAACTTATCTTCAAGACTAAGAAGATTTCTATGGATATTGATACCCTGAATATAGTGCATGCTGTAATTTTGAAGTCTTCGCTGTTGTGAGGACATATCTCGCTGAAACTGCAACGCTGACTGTTAAATGGGACATTTGTGGACTCTAAAAGTATATTTTAATATTGTGTGTTAATTTTATTATAGGGCATATGTTTTGGACATACCAAATTCTTGAACAAAATGATTAAAAAAATCATAAAATCTGTTTATATATAAAATTAGATCACTTATGCGCAAGGTTCATTTATTTGTTTTGAAAGAGATTTCTGGACCTTGACATCCATGAGATGTTATAACATCTTCTCAAAGGAGATTCCTCATCCACATTGCAGTATCAACCACTGTATTAAGCCCAAAACAGCGCATGTTAGAAGAGCGCCCCCATTTCAAAATTCGAGATTTTTGCACAGTTGTGTTGGTACTTGTCTCTCTAGTAAATATACTGCGAGTGGTAATGCTAAAAAATTGTGTATTTGTTTTTTTTTCATAAAAGAAGCGATTTTGAATTAGAATTGGGATCTGATTGTATGTATGGTGGAGCTGGAACGCCAAATTATTTCCCGTCTCCATGTGCAATAGTCCAGAAGAAACTAGTCCCACATAGCGAAATGACTTCCAACTTGACTTGCGAGAACAAACTAATGGCTGAGAGTAGTCCAGTACATGGCGCAATTTCACGGCTATAAGATTGAAGGACGTTTCCAGCAGCGTTGAATTATTATTATCGGAGATCTCCGATATTTAAAATTATTCTATGTATAAAATTCCTTATTTTGCGGCACATAGAGACTTATGACCCCTCTCCATTCACAGGTATGTTTACTAGCCAATTATCAATTGCAATGTGCAAACATCTCAAATATCCGGAAAAATTGGGGGCGCTCTTCCAAAAAGTGCGTTATGGCTTTAATTCAGAATCAACATTAAAGAAATTATGAACCCCCGAAATGCGAAGGTATTCAAACTTGACTTCAATGTGTGTGTTCACCACAGATTTACAGTTAGTTCAAAGAAAGCCCTTATTTATCTGCATATACTTGCTTACAATTAAGCACCTGACCGTATGGATATAATTGCCCATACAAAAAATTCTTGTTTAAATGGTTATTAACATTAACTAAATGAAACTCATCCTAAGTACAGAGGATACACCGATAAATAGTTGATGGTATGTTTTCTATTGTGGGCATTGCTGGTCTTTTCTATTGTGGCGCATACAGGATGACAGGGGTCAAGCCGGTAAAACCACAAGTGACCTAAAATACATATCAAATTGCACAAAAAATATTTTATTTACAGGAAATCTCTCCCCCCCCCCCTCCCCCCTCTCTCCTCTATCAATCCTATCTTTTTCTTCTTTCAAAACATTGATCAAGATTGTGGAAACGTCTTGATATCTGTGTGGTTATTAAGACAGCTTTTAATGAATCAAAAATATTGGACAACTGCTTCTGCTAATAACAAAATTGACCGTCTTTATGATTATGTATTGATTAATTAATTTTCGAAACGTTAAACCCACAGTTCATTGATATAAAATTAGCATTTTAATTTGTGGACATTTGTCATTCCTAGTTTGATCGAAATCTGCTGGGCATTTCCTATTAAGGATCGAATTTATTTTTTTATATCTCTCTCTTTAAAAGTTCCACGTGGCTGTTCGGGGCCATTCAATAATATTAAGTGTCTGGTGCTGTCATTTTTAACAGGTGCACTTGCACCGATATATAGGATTGAGTTCGGTTAATTATGTATGCTTAAGATGGCATCGATGGGCCGGGCTTACATTTCGATCTCTCACGAGAAATTGGGTAAAGGCATATATGTCATTCATACGGCTGATAACCCCGATATCCCTTATATAGTCATTTTAAGATACTGTTATCGTCCAATCATCTGAATTGCCAAATTCGCACAAAATGTTATCGGTATTTATAAGGTACTTTTTAAAATTGAGATATTAAACAAGGGGTAATAGAGTAACTTAAACATGGACGCTTTAGAAATTGTTACAAATTGAAGAACATATGAATTAACATCCAAGGTATGTTTTTATTTTTAGCTATATCCACGATGTCCCTAGCTAATGTCCATATAAGCGCCGTGTATACACCCATCCCAGCTTAAATATTTTATATAACCTCATAGACTTGAAATAAAAACTGGCTTGTATTAAGTTATGTAGAAAGTTCTGCTAAATAAATACGAAAGACGCAATATATATGGACATGACCAGAACCTTCCAAACGTATAAACATGTGAAATCTTTTGAAAATGCACGGTATGGTCATATTTCCGTAACAAGAGAACAATTCTTTGATCTTAATCACGACAAATTTGTTAACAACGTAAAGTGACCACGGGGGGGGGGGGGTCCTAGGGATTAAAAAAATTGATCGAGGAAAAAAATATATTTTTTAAAAAAATGTTTTGTAATTGTCTGACTTGTAAATTGCGCTTCTTTTCATACTCAAAATAATTAAAATCGCCAAGCCGTTAATGAGTTAATAGTGGAGGTCCCATGGAACCCCCCCTTGGGCCACTAACGGAAGTCATTGAGAATATTTTTAAAAATAAGAATAAGAACCCGGAACCGAAGCAATTTTTTGCTGATATAAGCATAAGGTAAGTAAACAATTATTAGTAACATTAAAATAAAACCCTGTATGTGCTCTAAAAACAACAATTCATCATGTACATTGCCAAACCGTATGTACAACTCTATGGGAAAATGACGGTATGTTGCAACACCCGTTAAAAAATACAGGATTCCCTAAAACTGCATGGGTTGTGTTAAATATAAGTAATTGGGTCTTCTAGAATAGATACTCACAAAAATAAGTTTTCAAAATTTTTGATGTAAGCGCAAGGCTCATTTGAATTTTCCGTCTGTTGCCCATTTTGCGTGTTTGAAAAAACAATGTTTTGCCCCTAATTTGCACCCATAAATAACAAAAATCTCATTTTTATTGCTGATTCGGGTTTGTCTTATGACCCTTAACAGGTGGATAAATTTCGTGCAAAATTCCCCTCGGGGAAGATGGGTTCCTTGGCCCCCCCCCCCCCTTGGGCCACAACGGAGTGAAAACCCTTTGGTCATCTTAATAGCTTAATGTGAGTCTTATGCTTGATGGTGAATTATGCACGTACATAACCCCGAAAGACCCTACCGGTCTCATATAACTTCTATAGTTGAAGGGTAGACTTTTAATTTATTCTATTATTATTAAATGTGAATGCATTTTGGAAAATGTAAAGTAGTCATTGATCCCC
>JAMKCH010062134.1:0-17329 GCA_023653785.1 Ophioderma brevispina
TAACCATTTTAAAAAAAAAAAAAAACCCAAAAACACTTTCGAGTCGGAGAAACAAACATGTGGCTAGCATATCGTTAATTTACGATACGGATCTTTAATACATTATTTTGTTATATCACAATGTTGCCTATATTGCATATATTTATAGTCGCACGGTGGGCATTAGCAGCAGAGAAATAGGCAGTCATAAACTGACAAACGGGTAACAGAGAATACTTTAAAGGAGGCCTAGAGATTTCAAAATTATGTTTTGGGTGTGTTGAGAAAAGTTCAGGGATAGTCGTTAAAAAAGAAAGATGGACACCGATACTGCTCAATTTCAAAGGTTGAAATGATGATAGTATTTGTCGTTTTGTCGTAAGAAGATGTGTAGTATTCCAGTTACTGTGTAGATAAAAAAAAATCGAATACGTAATTTTCTTAAAAGTATGGATTCTCTATGAAGGAAATAGAACAGGAGCTTAGCTATTCCACATAAATAATACTTGAGTGCTGAAGTCAGAAGCCGATCAAAGAATTTTCCGAGGATTCGCCCTCAATTTTCTTTGTGAAATCAGGTTTGGTATGCATTATGCTCATCTACATACTAATAATTACGCGGGCTACTGAAAAGAGTGAGTCCGACCGAACAAAAAAAATATTCAAACTATCAAGTCCACTTATTTGAAGAAAAGGTGGGTTATTTCCACTGTGTGAAATTCAGGTGATATTATACTCTCCGTCATAATTTCCTTTTTCTCTGCGTCAAGACACGCCAGCATTTCCGCCAGACAGAACATGACAACGCGTAAAGGAAACAGATAGTCTGCGAGTACACGCAGCAGCAACTTCTCGCGCGTATGTAGTATAGTCCTGCGGGGCACACCGAATCCCCGAAATTCCCGACCCGAACGGACCGGACCGGACCGGAAGCGGGTCGGGGTGCATTTTAACACATTATTCCCGGTCCGATCCAGGTCTGGGTCATTTGGATGGTGTTGGGTAGGGTCGGGGGGATGTGGATTTCGGTCGGGGAAATAATTAAGCTGTTAAAAAATCAGGAGCAACATTTAAAAATGTTATATTTGGATTGTCCGGGATTTCATCCTTTTAACGCAGACACTTAAAAACCGATACACTGAAGTTCTGCTTTTCAAAACCGACGGGTCGGTGACTTTGTTAGCGTAGCATTTGCGTTGGCGAAAAAAACCTCAATACTGAGTTGATTCAGCCGATTAGATTTAAGAAACGATAATAGGGGCAGGAATTAGGGTGCTGTGCTGCTGCGCCGCGAAGCTCAGAGAGCGGGCGGGCGTTGCGAAACTGATTACGCATCATCAATTGGTCATTTAATATTGAAATCGGGGCGTATTTGTCTCTTATTCTGAACTTTTAGAATACGTACGCAAGTTGTTACGTAAATCTGTGGTCTACAGAATTGCTGTCAATTTGACACAGGGTACTTGTTTGCTGCTAAGTATGACTGCAACAACTTGCATAAGTTAAGGCTGTTCGACTCCAGAAAATAGGAATGAATAGTGAGATTGTATCGGGGGTGGTAATCGATTACATTACAAATGACGGGGTTTTGTGCCGGCGGAGCTTGACACCATAAACCCATTTCTAAGGATTCTTACTTTGAAAACGGCTGATTTTACACTTTTTGGCATTTTTTTCACAAATCATGACCCTCTAAGGCTTTTTCTGTTGAGAATACCATTTTTTAAAAATTGGCCCAATATCTAAGGATTGTCTCGTAAAAACTACAATAGGACCTATCCGCTAGGGATTTGGGCTTGAAATAATGAGACCATGTCTAGATTTCTGCGAAAAAACTCACCCATTTGGGCACAACTCCCCCTATACCTTATACCTGAAGTACACGGTAGATCTGTGCCTTCCCCGATTTTAAAAATTTGGAGTGCTCCGTAGCTGATTTGAGGCCCAAAGAAAATGAGTCCCCCGGACTAGTTTCCAAAAAAAAAAATTTCCAGAAAAATAGCTGGTGATTCCCTCATTTCCAGCTACTTTTTAGGTGTTCGAAGAAAATTTGGTAGAGAATAGCTTTGGACATGAAAGTAGGTTCTCTTGAACTGAAATGGTCCTCAAATGGGGGCTCTGGGTGCCGCGGTGAAAAGGAGCCTGAAAATAAGGTTGCTATAGGCGGCGGCACATCCCCATACTTCATCCGAATGTTGAGACCCCCCCCCTGAACGGGTGCGCATACTTCCCCGCGACCAATTACAAAATCGCTTGTCCCGCGATTATATGGTGCGCCCTTCACGTCACGACATTCAAACCTTGTTTAATTTCCTCCCATTTCGCTTCCGCTGCTATGTCCTAACATTACAACAAGATTTTTTGGTCAATTCTTATAACTTCGTTACTTCTGATTCGGAAAAGGAACATTTGGACCAAGAATGGCAATGACGCAAGTTTTTTAACATAACGTAAATACCAAGTAACGCGGTAACACACTTCAATTGAATCTGAAATTAATGTGTTAAAAGTTCACAACTTCACAGTTCACACGAACTCGCTCTACCGGGAATTTGACGTGCGCATCCGGTCCTTTCCTATAACAGAGGCCGTCCGGTCCCATGACAAAATCTAGCCGTTCCTGGTTTAGAGTCCTGCGGGGCCCCCCGAATCCCCGAAATTCCTCCCCGGACCCGAACGGACCGGACCGGACCGAAAGCGGGTCGGGATGCATTTTAGCACATTATTACCGGTCCGGTCCGGGGGTATTTGGATGGGTCGGTTAGGGTTGTGGTATTTGGCTTTCGGTCGGGGAAATTTTAAGCTGTTAAAAATCAGAGCAACATTTATTAAATGTATATTTTGGATTGTTCCTGGTTTCCATACCTTTTAACGCAGACAACTTAAACCGCATACACTGCATGTTCTGTCTTTCAACCCGACGGTCGGTGACTTTAGCGTAGCATGTGCGTTGGCGAAAAAACCCTCAATTCTGATGTTGTTTCAGCCGACAAGGTTAAGAACGATAATCGCGTGTCCATATCTAGGTGCTGCGCCTGCGAATCTCAGATCGGCGGGCGTTTGCGAACTGATACGCCTATCATTGGTCATGTACATATTGAAATCGGGCGCGTATTAGTTTCTCTTTTTCTGACGTTAGAATACGCTACGCAAGTTTGGTTACGTAAATCGTGGTCTACCTAATTGCTGTCAATATTTACACGGGTACTTGGTTGCGTGCTAAGTATGACGCAACAACTTGCATTAGAGTATAAGGCGTTCAGACTCTCCAGAAAATAGGAATGAATAGTGAGATTTTATCGTGGGGGGGGGGGAAATCGGATTACCATGACGGGGTTTGTGTGCCGGCTTTTTTTTGGACAAAATGCCTCGAGATAGAAATTCATTTAAAAAATGATAAGTCCTACAAGTTACAAAAAAAAAAACCCAAACAGCACATTTCGAGTCGAGAAACAAACAATGTGGCTAGCAGGAGGTGCGTTAATTTACGATACGGATCTTTAATACTTCTTTGTTTAATCAATGTTGCCTATATTGCATATATTTATAGTCGACTTTGGTGCATTTTAGCAGAGAAATAGGCAGTCACTAACTGACAACAGGGTAACAGAGGAAATATTAAAGGCTGGCCTCAGAGAATTTCAAAATAATATTTTGTGTGTGTTGGAAAAGAGATAGTCGTTAAATCAAGATATGCACCTATACTGCTCAATTTTCAAAGTTTGAAATGGATGAATCGTCGTATTTGACGTTTTTGGTCGTAATAAGCATGTGTATAGTCACAGTAATAAACTGTGTAAGGTGATATTTTTTTTAAAAAAAATCGAATCCTATTTTTATTACAAAGTTATGAGGCTCTCTATGAAGGAAATAGACAAGACTTAGCTATCCACACATAATCAAAAATACAATACATATGATATTACTGCAAAATTCATTGGGCAAAGCCTGATCAGATTTTCCGAGATGTCGCCCTCAAGTTTTGTCTTATGAATCATTGGTTTTGGTGAGTGCAGTATGCTCATCTGACATCCTAATAGCATAAAAATTAAGCGGTGCGTACTGAAAAGTGAGTCCGCCGCAAAAACAAAATCATTCAGAAGCATATCAAGTCCACTAATATTTGAATGAAAGGTGTGGTTTTTACACTGTGTGAAAATTCAGGTGATATTATACTCTCCGTCATAATTCCTTTTCTCTGCGTCGTGACTACGCCCAGCATTCTCGCCAGACAGGACCATGACACCGCGTACGGACTACAATAGTCTGCGAGTTATACGCAGCAACTTTCTCCGCGCGTATGTGTAGAAATTCCCTGCGGGGCACACCCCGAATCCCCGAAATCCCCGGACGCCGACGACCGTTCACCGACACGAAGAAAAGCAAAAAAAGGGTTCGGGGTGCATTTTTAGCACATTATTCCCGATCCGTTCCGGTCCGGGGGTCATTTGGATGGGTCGGGTAGGGTCACGAGGGGTAATAAGTGGGCTTTCCGTCCGGGAAATAATTCACACTTTAAAAACATCAGCAAAGTCAAAAACTTAAGAAAATGTAATATTTGGATTGTCCTGGTTTCATCCTTTCAATGCAGACACTTAAAAAAACCGCAATACACTGCATGTTCTGCTTTCACACCGACGATCTGTGACTTATTTTATGCGAGTAGCATTTGGCGTTGGCGAAAAAAAAACCCTCAATACTGATGTTGGGTTTTCAAAGCAGATAGTGATGTTAAGACACGAATACATCGGGGCCAGAATTAAGGGTGCTGCGCCCGCGGAAGCTCAGACGGCGGGCGTTGCGAACTGATACGCATCTATCATTGGTCAGTTACCTATTAAATCGGAGCGCGTAAGTTTGCATCTGTATATGTCTGAACTTTAGAATACTCTACGCAAGTTGTTACGTAAATCTGTGGTCTACAGAATTGCTGTCACTATTTGACACGGGTATTGGTTTGCTGCTAAGTATGACGACACACTTGCATAGGTATAGGCTGTTCAGACTTCCAGAAATAGGAATGAAATAGTGCTATTGTAATCGGGGGGGGGTAATCCACCCCCCCCGGGAATTACAAAATTGACGGGTTGTGCCGGCGGAGCTCTGAAACCATACCCATTTTCTACGGATTTCTTACTTGGAAAACTGCTGATTTTACACATTTTAAAGTTACAATTTGTAAAATTCACACAATCAGGACCCATTTCTAAGCCTTTTCTTTTAGACCATTTTGGTGAAAAATTGGCCCATATCTAAGATTGTCTCGATAAAACGACCATAGACCTTATCTGCTATCCGCTAGGATAATTTGGCTTGAAAAATGGACCCATGTCTAGGAGTTTTTTGCAAAAAACTAACCCATAATGGGCAGCACGTCCCCGTATACCTTATAACATGAAGTCCACGGTAGATCTGTGACCTCCCAGATTTGAAACACTTGAGGCTCCTGGGGCTGAGGTGAAATAGAACATAAAAGCCCAAAGGATGAGGTCTCGGGCGACACACATAGGTTCCAAAAATTTCAAGGCAGAATTAAGGGCTTGGGGTGGGTTCCCATCAAAAAAATTTCAACAAGCTACTTTTTAGCTGGGGGTGAATGTTGTTCGCAGAGACAGATTTGGTAGGACGATTAAAAGTTTTGGACACAATAATCCAGGTAGTGTTCTACATCTGGGGCACGCTGAGAAATGGTCCTGACACACTTAGGGGGTCTCCTGGCACTGAAAACGAGCCGAAACTACCCATAGTTCTATATAGGCGGGCACATACCCTACTATACACTATCCGACACATACAAATGAGACCCCCCCCCGGGGCCGGGCGCATACTTGCCACACACCAATATACCAAATCGCTTGTAACAGCACTCACTATACATATAAGTGCACACCATATCACGACAATGGGGGGCAACACAACATATCTGGGGGAATTTCATCACATGCGCAGTCAGCTGAGAAGTATGTCCGCCTAACATTACAACAAAGTTTGGGCAATTATACTTCGGATATTCGAAGGGGCAAAAGGTGTAATTTGGACAAGATGGCATGACGCAATTTTTTTTTTTAACATAAGGAATGACCAAGGAACGCGGATCACCAACACACGTATTGAATCGGAAAATTAATGTGTAAAGTTTCCCAACTGTCCAGGTTCACAACGGAACGCGCTCTACGGGAATTGACGTGGGAGCATCCGGTCCTTTCTAAATACAAGAGGCGGTCCGTCCATGAAAAAGGCTAGGCCGTAGATGGTCCGGGTTAAGAGTCCATGCGGGGCACCACACAAAATAAACCCGAATTCCCGGACCCGAACGGGACCGACCGGACCAACGAAGAGTGTCGGGTGCATGTTAGCACATTATTTCCCGGTCCTGTCCGGTCCCGTGGGTCATTTGAGTGATGGTCGGGTATTGTGGGGGTTGGCTTTCGGTCCGGGAAGGTAAGGGTGTTCAATCTGTTCACGAAATCAGAGCAACAATTTATGAAAATGTAATTTGGGAGTTGGTCCTGGTTTCATCCTTTTAACGCAGACACTTAAACCGCATACACTGCATGTCTGCTTTCAGCAACCGACGTAGTCGGTTGGTGACTTTTTAGCGTAGCATTTGCGTTGTGCGAAAACCCTCAATCCTGATGTTGCTTTCAGTAGCCTAGGAAGATGTTAAGAAAACGTAAGCGGGCCAGAATTAAGGGTGCTAAAAGCCTCCGCGAAGCATAAACCATATCTGGCGACGGTTGCGAAACTGATACGCATCTATCAAATATAGGTACATTATACATAGTTGGAAATCGGGCGCGTATATTGTCTCTTTATTTCTGACTTCGAATACGCTAACGCAAGTTGTTTACGTAATCTGTGGTCAAAAATACAGAATTGCTGTCATATTTGACACAAAGAGAAAGGGTAGACTTGCAAATGCAAATTGCGTGCTAAGTATGACGCAACAACTTGCATAGAGTATAAGGCTGCAAATCAGACTCCAGAAAAATAGGATGAATAGTGAGGATTTTATCGTGGGGGGGTGTGAGGGGTATTAAATAACTCGAATTACAATTGACGGGGTGGTGGCCGGGCTGAGCTCTGAAAACCCATACCCATTTCTAAGGATTTCTTACTTTGAAAACGGCTGATTTTACACCATATTTGGCATTTTTTCACCAATCAGGACCCATTTCTAAGGCTTTTTCTCTGTTTTAGACCATTTTTGAAAAATTGGGCCCATATCCTAAGGATGAAAAATCAAAATACGATAAACGACCCATAGACCTATCCGCTAGGGATTTGGGCTTGAACAGCATGTGACCCTCGAGTGGGTCTAGGATTTTCTTTTGCTCTGCGAAAAACACTCACCCATCCTTGGGCAGCGACGGTACCCCGTTTTACTACACTATACACTTAAGTACACGGTAGATATGTGCCTCCCAGATTTCAAAAACTGAGGCTCGGACTGATTTTGAGGCCCAAAAAAATTGAAAAGGTGTCTCCGACTAGTTTCATCAAAAAATTTCAGCAAGAAGCGCGTGATTCCCTCAATTTCCCCGCTACTTTTTTTTAGGTTTTCGAAGAAAATTTGGTAGGAAATAGCTTTGGGAGCATGAAAAGTAGGGTCTCTGAAATGAATGCCTAAAATGGGGGTCTCTGGAACTGAAAAAGAGGCCGAAAAAAGTTCTTATAGGCGGCACATAACCCATACTTCATCCGAATGTGATACAACCCCCCCCGACGGGCGCATACTTGTCCGGGCGACCAATTACAAATCGTGTGACAGCGATTATATAGTGCGTCCCTTCACGACAATTGCACACCTTGTTTAATTCATCACATTTCGCAAATATCACTGATATAGTCCCTAACATTTACACACAATTTTTCAATTATTATACTTCGATTTCGGAAGGTAAACTGACCAAGAATGGCAATGACGCAAGTTTTTTAACATAACGTAATACCAAGGAACGCGGTAACACCACGTCAATTGAATCTGAAATTATGTGTTAAAAGTTCACTAACTTCACATTCACACTTACATCGCTCGATACTCCTAACCGGGGAATTGACGTGAGCATCCTGTCCTTTCTAATAAAAGAGGCGGTCCGGTCCATGAAAAAAACGAAAGCTAGCCGGTCCGGTTAGAGTCCTGCGGGCACCCCATAAAAACCCGAAATTCCCCGGACCCGAACGACCGGACCGGACGAAGGGGGTCTGGGTGGCCTTTTAAGCACATTATTCCCGTCCTTCCGGTCCGGGGGTCCATTTTGTATGGGTCGGTAGGGTCGGGGAGGTGGCTTTCGTCCGGGTAAATATTTCGAAGCTGTTAAAAAATCAGAGCACATTATGAAAAGTGTATATTTAGGGATTGTCCCTGGTTTCAATCCTTTTAACGCAGACACTTAAAACCGCATACCTGCCTTTTCTGCTTTCAACCGACGTCGGTGACAAATTTTTAGCGAAGCATTGTTGCGTTGGCGAAAAAAGCCCTCAATTCCTGACTTTTGTTTTAAACAACAGCCGATAAGATTTTAAGAAACGAATAATCGGGTGCCATATTTAGGGTGCTGCAGCCGCGAAGCATCAATCGGGCGGCGTTGGAACGATACGCATCCTATCATTGGTTCTTTTACATTTGAAATCGGGCGCGTCTTTTTGTCTCTTTTCTGACTTATTATAATACGCTACGCAAGTTGTTACGAAATCTGTGGTCCTACAGAAGTGCCTGTCAATATTTTGACACAGGGGTACTTGTTCGGCTAAGTATGACACAACAACAACTGCAAGAGTAAAGGGCTGTTCAGACTCCAGAAAATAGGAATGAATAAGTGAGATTTTATCGTGGGGGGGGAATCGAATATATACAAATTGACGGTTTGTGCCGGCGGAGCTCTGGAACCCATACCACCCATTTCTAAGGATTTCTTACTTTGAAAACGGCTGATTTTAGCCATTTTTGGCAATGTTTTTTTTTTTCACAATCAGGACCCTTTTAAGGCTTTTTCTGTTTAGACCATGTTTGAAAAATTGGCCCATATCTACGGATTGTCTCGATAAACGAACCATAAGACCCTATCCGCTAGGGATGGGCTTGAAAAATGGACACATGTCTAGGATTTTCTGCGAAAAACTATCCCATTGGGCAGCACGTCCCCGTATACCTTATACACTGAGTCCAGCGGTGATTGTGCCTCACCAGATTTCCAAAAATTGAGGGCTCCTCCGTAGCGATGTTGGGCGGCCCAAAAAATAAGGTCTCCGGAACTAGGTTTCCCAAAAATTTTAGAAAATGCGGATTATCCCAAAAAATACAATTTCCATCTACTTTTTTAGGTGTTTTCTGAAGCAAATTTGGGTATGAATAGCTATAAAATGGACATGAAAAGTAAGGTCTCTGGAACTGAATTGGCCCTAAAATGGGGGTCTCTGGAACTGAAAAAAGGCCTGAAAAACAGTTTCATGGGTATAGTGTGCGGCACATACACAATGACTAGAATATCCGATGTGATACCCCCCCCACCCCCGGGTACGTTGCGCCATACTTCCCGACCAATTACAAAATGCGAGTGACAGCTGTGGGTTTATAGTGGGACGCCCTTCCGACACTGTGACAACCTTGTTTAATTTCAGCACATTTCGACATCACAGCTGATTAGTCCTAAACATTCCACCAAATTTTTAATGTCAATGATTATACTTCGGATTTCGGGAAAGGTAAATTTTTTTGCCCAATAAGGCAAATGACGCAAGTGTTTTTAACATAAACAAATAAATACCAAGGAACGCGGTAACACCACGTCAATTGAATCTGAAAATAATGGGTTTGTACTGTTCCACAAAACTTCAGGCACACGGACTCGACTCGTTCTACCGGGGATTTGACGTGAGCATCCGGTTCTTTCTATAAAAAGGCGGTCCGGGCCAGGAGAAAAGGCTACCGGGCCGGGTCCGTGGGGTCATTGGGATGGGTCGGGTAGGGTCGGGCTATGTGGCTTTCGGTCCGAGGAAAATAATTTTAAGCTGTTAAAAATCAGAGCAACATTTATGAAAATGTATATTTGGGATTGGTCCTGGTTTCATCCTTTTAACGCAGACACTTAAAACCCGCATCACTGCATGTTCTGCTTTCAAACGACGGTTCCGTGACTTTTTAATGCGTAGCATTTGCGTTGGGCGAAAAAACCCTCAATACTGATGTTGTTTCATCCGATCATATTTTAAGAACCAATAATCGGGGCCAGAATTAGGGTGCTGCGTCTCCGCGGCTCATATCGGCGGGGCGTTGCGAACTGATACGCATCTATCATTGTTCATTACCATCTTGAAATCGGGCGCGGTATTTCTCGTTATTTCTGACTTTAGAAACGCTACGCAAGTTGTTACGTAAATCTGTGGTCTAACAGAATTGCTGTCAATATTTCACAGGGTACTTGGTGGCTGCTAATATGACACAACACTTGCATAGAGTATAAGGCTGTTCAGACCTCCGACAACTAGGAAATAATAGTGAGATTTATAACGGTGGGGGGGGTAAGCTAATTACAAATTGACGGGGGTGTGCTGGCGGAGCTCTGAAACCCAACCCATTTCTAAGATTTCTTACTTTAAAAACGGCTGATTTTACACACATTTGGGCGATTTTTTTTTTTCACAATCAGTACCCATTTCTAAGGGCTTTTTCTTTTTTAGAACCATTTTTTGAAAAAAATTGGCCCATATCTTAAGGAGTGTCTCGATAAAACGACCCATAGACCTATCCGGCTAGGAGGGATTTTGGGCTTGAAAAATGGACCCATTTCTAGGCTTTTCTGCGAAAAACTCACACCAATTTGGGCAGCACGTCCCCTTAATAACCTTAGACACGTAAGTACCGTTAGATATGTGCCTCCCGATTTCATTTCAAAAAATTGGCGGCTCCGGAGGCTGATTTTGATGACCAAAAAAAATGAGGTCTCCGGAACAGGTTTTTCCAAATTTCAGAAAAAAGCTGTGATTCCCAATCAATTTCCAGCTAACTTTTTTAAGAGGTGTTCGACCAGAAATTTGGTAGGAAAATAGCTTTGGACATGAAAAGTAAGGGTCTCTGGAACTGAAATGTCCCTAAAAAATGGGGGGTCTCTGTGACTGAAAAACCTGAAAATAAGGTTCTTCTTATAGGCGGCACATACCCATACTTCATCAGGAATGTGAGACAGACCCCCACCCCCCCCCGTACGGGCGCATACTTCCCGACCAATTACAATCGCTTTGACAGCGATATATAGTGCGCCCTTCACGACAATTGCATGCCCCTTGTTTTAATTTCATCACATGTCGCATTCAGCTGATATAGTCCTAACATTTACACAAGATTTTTGTCAATATTATTATAACTTCCGATTTCGGAAAAGGTAAATTTGACCAAGAATTGCAATGACGCAATTTTTTTAACGTAACGTAAATACCAAGGAACGCGGTAACACAACACGTCAATTGAATCTGAAAATTAATGTGTTAAAAGTTCACAACTCACACGGACTACTCATCTACCGGGGAGAATTGCACGTGACGTGAGGCATCCGGTCCTTCTATAAAAAGAGGCGTCCGCCGTCCATGAGAAAAAGCTATGCCGTCCGGGTCGGGCGGAGTTTTGCCCTGAAATTATCGGGTCGGGGCGGGGGCGAGGGACGGATTAAAAACGGGGTTAGTCCAGGGGCTCTGGGCTGAAGAAAAATCTTTGCACCCGCAGGGCTCTAGTATGTAGAAGCCTATTTCAGAAAAGGAATGTGACGGCGACTAATATTTGGACTGACTGCTAGTCTGGTGGGCAGTGAATCACTGCCACCAGTCAATTTGCACCTGGCGTGTTTTTGACCAGATGCTGAAAAAGCACGTTTGTCAGCAACTCTCTACCTGTTTTCTATTTGTTTCGATAGACATGTCAAAAAAAACCTCAGATGAATGTAGTAGTAAAGGGGAAAATACTCATCTCAAAAAGAATCCCATATTGTGCCTTTGCAGGCTTGGCAAGGAATTGTACCAGTTGCATAGTGCGCACGGCATTCAATAGATTTGTTAAGCTCGCAAAATTAACAAACACCTGTCATCATTGGAATTCGCCTCCTCAATGCCAAAGAAAAAGAAGCGGGGATACCAAGTATGACGGTGTCGGGTAAGCGAGGAAAGTATGTTAGTTTTCATTATTTCAGTATATATCGCTAAAGGGCGCTTCTATTAAAAGTTAAGTTTGGCAACCGTAGTTGTTGTTTTTTTTGGGGGGGATTATTTACTTATAGCTGCCATATGAAGTTTAGGTTTCCTATACCCCTAACCCAAATCTCATATGGCAGCTATAGCGTGAAATAATAAAACCATAAAATAAAGGATTACCGAACATTTATACTGACAGGCCTAGATGCGGTCCGTGGGCGTTTATTTGTCACAGAAGTCACCCTGCATTGCGCATGACATGTGACTTTATTATTATACCAGCCTAATTCTAAATTTTAATGTATGTTCTAACATCTAACATTCATTTTTTTAAAATCAGATGACTTGGGTAAGGGTTAAGTATGTTTGAATATTTTTACGTCTTTAAACATTACATTTTCTTTGTTCAGCTTTCTGAATGTTGGTTCTGTTTCCACATTGTAATTTCATCCTTTGCTTCAATTGGGACCTTCACTCAAAATTTGAGTAACTAAATAAGACACGATCTTTACTTTTTTTTAACTGACTGGAAGTTTTTCTTCTAATCCCCCTTGTTCTTAAAATTTAATACTGTTTCTTAATGAATACAGCCAGAAATATTCTACTTTGCTTTAAAAAATCTTAAAGGTAAGTGCACTTTCCTCAATTTAGCATGCTTGTGTAGCACGACTTGGTTATCGGTCCCAAAAGCGCGTTACCCATAAAATTTATTTTCAATCGCATATAGCATTTTCTTGTTATAACGAATGTTAGAGTCATTACTACCGCAAAAGAGAAAAGGCAGTTTTCGTGATTCTCAAAATGACCGATTTAATAAGGCTGAATAAATTGTCTGGGCCATAATATAAGACGCTTCTCAATCTATGCCCAACTATCCTCTCGTGGATATTGAATGTTTCTTTTTACTAACACGACTGTCTTGATTTAACGATGTCTCACTCTTCTTCAACAATCAGACACTTTTTGACGTTTGAAACAGATTTTAAACAGAATTAATGTCACCATGAGTACATGTGGTTGTCAGTTATTCTTTCTGATTAATATTGTTATTCCACTATGCATTCACGCAGTCTCATTGGAATAGGCAGCTCGAACTCTAACAGCTAAATTTAATCGCTGAGTCTTTAAAATAGGTTCCTAAAAAATTTCCTAGAATTCGATTTTTCAAATTTCAATGAAAAGTCAACTTCTTCGTTACAGGTTTGCACTTTTTTGGAAACCGTTGGTTCTTTGTTTATTGTAAAAACCCACCTATTTACGGTTACTCCTGAAATAGAGAAATTAAATCTGTGAATATTCAATTACAATAGTCAATATAGTTACTAATTAACTTAAGGTATAATGAGGGTAACATGATAAGATGGCCGAATGACCCATAATGACTACCAACGAAGCATATATAATATAATTTTTAAATTTGGATTTAAGGGGGGGGGGGTATATGGGGTCTGAAGCAGTAAACTTTGGAAATTATTTTCTTATTTTCCCTAAATAGTGGTAATATACATGTTTTATAATCATATGTAGCCCATGGTGCCCATTGTACCAATTTTTTAAAAAAAATCCATAAATTTTTGCATTCGGTTGCCATGGTTACCCCGTAAGGCCTCTGATTGGCTAAACACTAGAACGATTGTAACTACCATAACTAACATGCTACTGGGACGAAACTTGGTCACCTATGCAGGAGTAAATACGATTACCATGAAGCCGGGATTTTTAATACTGTTGCCCCATTTGCAACCGGCAATCGACCAATTCGCATAATTGCATGGCGTAATTTGAATTTTTTACCCAATTTTGGAAATGACGTGCCTTCCGAGTTGAAATCACGGTCGGCCTTATGTAGCTGGTTGTCAAAATATGTTGACCATAGGATATATCATGAAAGTTGTGCACATAAACTTGATCAAAAACAGTATGATTCAATACCGTTACGTAATACGTTTCTGCGGGGGCTCTAAGGATAGGATATGCGTGTGTGCGAGAAAGGACGAAACGAGTTTAGGCCTCGAAACATTTAGACAAATTGAGGGCGCTTTTGTGTGAAATATGGAATTATTGTGTAAAATTTCTTTTTATCTGAATTAGCATAATTATTAATGAAAGATCATCGAAATAAGTGCATCCATTGTCCTGTAATTAATTTTTAAAATAATTAATTTCTTATATCGCAGGTGAGAAAACAATAAAATCAAAAAATCCCTTACCAGTGACATTTAATAACTTTAAATTATGGAAGGACTATAAGTATTTATATACTTCAACTTAGCCCAAAATGAATGTGGTTAATGTGCATAAATAATAATTTTCAAATTCTTAATATAACCCCTTTGAAATTTTGCACATGAATAAAATATAGGAGATGATGCATTTTTGGCAAATTTCCGTACACTACTTGACTTTGATCAGCCATATGTCGGGACCGAATGTCGGATTGCGATCGAATAAAACGCATTTTGTAGATTACAGTCTACAACATTAGCCATTGCATTATCTCTTTTCTGGATATAACGATTTTTTATCATATTCAAGACCCCATACCCACCCCCCCTTAATATTTATTTTCGCCCAGCTTTCCTTTAAGTGTTTGATATACATGTTTTATCTAAAAATACTGCAGTTAAAACTTGCAAGATATCGCTTGTTGGTTCGGAAGAACTTTCCATGGTTATTTACTGGGGAATAAGAGCGGAAAACCTAGAAGAGTTGGTACAGATTTTTTCAAGTGGAATAAGGGCGGAAAAGTCTGATATACACAAAGTATGACCATTTGAACCTTTGGCCTATACACCTGTCTGTCACACCACAATTATCAGTATATAGAAAAAAACAAAAAAAAAAAAAAAAAAAAAAAAAAAAAAAAAAAAAAAAAACAAAAAGTCCGGTGGTGCAAGTGTCATCTACATGGGTCAGTAGGGTCAGACGGGTACATGCGGAGATGACAGACAGATATAAACCGATGACGACGCCACCGACGCCACACCACGACACCAACGCTCTTGCAAAATCCCCATTCTGGTATAGCGGCCCGGGGGGGGGGGGTCGCAGCAAATTAATCCACCCGCTTTCTTTTTTTTACCCAAAACAGGTCATAAGCAAAACTTGGAGTCGAATACACTTATGCACTCATCGCCATTTGAACGGTTCAAAAGTCAGTAAATCGGCATCGGCATCGCACCTCCACCTATATATCGCTCAAAAATGAGCATTGGATTTAATGCATTGTACAAAGTAACGGTTAACTAATACACTTTCTAAGCTAAAATAAAATTAGGAAACACTTTTATTTTTGTGAACGTTATTGGTTCTCGAGATTTTGACTCCCTTTTGGGGACACGCGATAAAAATTACTGACCATACGCTATGCAAATGCGAACACATCCAAATCTTAATAGTATCTAAGCTCAATTCATACTTCAAGCTTGTTGATTCTAAATGCACTCTAAAAATGCGCATTCATGCATCCCGCCCGTAAGACGTCAGCTAGAGTTTATAAATCACGATCACATGGATCATTATTGGACCCATAATATATAAATTACAATATATATATATATATATATATATATATTTTATTATATATATATATATATATATAATATTATATATATATATATATATAATATATATTTATTATGTAACTACATTTACTGGTTAAGACCTCTGTGAGTCCATCATCCGTCTGAGGGTCGGATACCCGATGATCGTTAAGTGAGGGTATGCCGTTAAACTCACTCAGAGTACGGTGCCCTTTCCAGAGGTCTATATACTTGTAATTTATTTTACGCTCTCCTGTATGGGATTGAGCACTCTTAATTCCAATGATAGTCACCTGTAAATAACACTGTTTACTATGATTGTATATATAATATATATATAGATATTTAACCTTTCTCTATATCTATATATATATCTAATCTACTATCATATATCTATATCTATATATATATATATACGGTGATTCGGATAAGTCATGGACTACCTTCCTATTATACAAGTATGTTTAGATGAATAAACACAAGAATTTACTCTGAACTGTGGCAACACTGTAACTTTATTTGAAGTTTTTGAATTCCTTTGAAGCTTTAATGTTTATGAACTTTCCCCTCCTGGTCCTCTATGACTTTGCCGCGCTATTCTCCCGCCGCGCATTCGTCCTCGAGAAGCTTGGAAGAATCGTATGACCTCGCAGTTTGACATCATCCCATGCATCCTTGATTTGTTTTTGAACGCAGCATTCCCGACTCCGACCTGCCATTAGCTTACTGGCAACATGGTGTCCCTGCATTCTGGAGTATCATCACATCCTTTTCTCTCCCTTTCTGGTGCTTTTTACCTTTCTTTCCTCGCTATTGTTGTTTTCAACACGGTCACGGAGGTTTGATATGTTGTCTTGAACAGGGCTTTGCCCCCCAGTTTTTTGTTTACTGCTTTAAGGCAACTGCCTGAGGGCATCATAACTGATTCTTTGCCTAGTCCCATACTTATCCTGAAACCGAATCACCCTATATATATATATATATATCTAATATCATATATATAATATATATATATATATATTATATTATATAATATATAGATATAAATTGATGAACCTACTGGAACGGTATGTGTTACTCGGAGTTTCACGCTTGTGCGATCATCAGACACTGCTGCATGTCCATCATCAATGCCGACAAACGCGGACTACTCAACAAGCGCCCGAACTGAAAATCCAAGTGGTGCCGCCACGAGATCAAATTCTACTAGCAACCCCTCCAGCAATTTGTCACCTCCATCTCATGCCGCCTCTAACACGGACCCCCTAGGTCTTCTCTCTACGACGTCCGCAAACCACTATATACTCTTCGCATCCACCGAATAGCACCAGTTGTCTGATGATCGCACAAGCGTGAAACTCCGAGTAACAACTACCGTTTCAGCAGGTTCATCATTTATCTCGCTCTGCTTTCCAGCATTGAGCACTCTGCAAATGAAGATAGTCTCCTCGCCTATTAATATATATATAATATTATATATATATATATATTATATATATTATATATTCATATAAAGTACCTGCATTTTTAAAAAGTACGAATTAATACAAACTTTAAACCTATGATTGCTCGTTAGCTAGCTGAAAGACTTGCTAGGTCTAATTTTAAAATGGTTTTACTTATAAATA
>JAMKCH010062135.1:0-15182 GCA_023653785.1 Ophioderma brevispina
ATAATGGGTTTTTGAATACTTTCCAAAACCATTGTATGTTTTCACTGCAGTGCTGTGGAACAGTTTGCAAGTTTATAAAAAGTTCCCTATTCCACAGTCTTGTCAGTTCTGGAATAGAAGACCGCCATGTGTATGTCTACCAAAGTGATGTTAACGGTTTGCAGCAATGAGAGACTTCACATTACCAGGTGTCCTTAAAATGATTTTTGTACACTTATGTAAAGCTTTACATTCAGATATGTCCCCATTCGAAAGGATTAAGCTGAGAATTATTTTTTTCTGTGGTACAAAAAAAATTTGTGAAATTCTAATAAGAGGAATAAAGGTATTGTTTTGAGCTTGCCATGTATCTGATTGTGTTCCTATTACACAAGGCGACGCATTATTTTAAGTAGAACAATGAGGAGAGCAAATAGGAAATTCATTCTGTTTTATATATCGGAGGGAGGTTTGATTTTGAATCAAATCCCATAATGCAAAATGCAATTTGCATATACTGTACCTAAACACACGTCAGTACTTTGGGATGAGAAGGTTCAAGAAATAGAAGATTAAGAACCACAAGATATTCCATAAGTACTAGCACCTTGTGGGCTATTAAAATGAGTGTAAAAATCAGGGTTTTTAGTATTAAGAATAGATTTTTTGTGGGATCACATGACCTTTTTAGATGAAATTTTGCAAAACTGGTGATTGTGAGATTGGACTCAATAATAGAAGCAAATCAAAATAACCCTGTCACTTTTAAGACATTCTGTAACCAAGTATGTACAAGGTAGGGAAAAAATGAGTGTTTATCGTATGAATCACTACAGATGACCAAACAATGGAGTGCCTTGAAATCGCATATTGCCAAACATTTATAATTCCTTGCTGTGTGAGGGGTAAAATGATTGTATGCAACACACAGGATGGACAGTTACATTAAAGGTACCATGGCCCGATCGCTAATAGCCTCGTAACCAGAAAGAAGCCCAATTTTACCGGAAGGTGGTCAAAATTTGGGATCAGAAGAAGCTACGATTTTCTCATTTACCCGTGTAAAATCTTAGGCCAAAAGGATGTTTGGTTTGGAAGTAATGAGCGAAACGTACCCCCAATTTTTGTCGACCAATATAATTTTACACCGTACTCTATGGAGGCTTACGCAATCACGTATCTGCTCTCACATGCAAACGCATTGAAATATCGGCGCGAGGAAACTGTACAGGGGGGTTTTTGAGTGAAGGCAATCTATCAAGATGAAAACTTCATATCCTTAAACGAGGCCATCCCCCTTTAAGTAGTCCTCCTGTTCAGTATTGTAAGATTTAGGGGCTCTAACCAGACTGAGCCTCCGGGGGGCAAAGACCTCTCCAAGAAGTTTTACCATCTTGTTTCCAGTCGGTTCAAAATTTTGAAAGGGGGAACATTCTCACTTTCCTTCTCCTATTCCATCTTTTCTTTCTTTTTTCTCTTCCATATCTTTTTCCCCTTCTCTCTTCCATCTTTCTCTTCTCACTTTTTCTTTCCCATTTTTTTCCTCCCCTCCCGATTTTTTGTGTCTCGGAGCGAGGCGGCAGCTCCCCCTCCCCCGTGGCACCATGGTACATATGCCACTGTCAGGATTAGAGTTCGTGATGTGTGAAGAGCAGGACCAGGAATTTATTGGGTCACTGGTGTGAATATTTTTGAAGTGGATTTTCAAGACTGTAGTCCTGGACTCGGGTGGTATATTGGAGGACCAGTAGTATTCCAAATTGACATGTTAGAGTTAACTGATGTGTGGAGGTTTTGCAAGTGGAATGCACCCAGTCTGTATTTCAAAAATTAATGGAGGCCTACCTATATTTCACATTACTGGTGTATATTCAAAATGACATGTTGGCTATAGTGGCCATACACTTGCTTTTCAAGCTGAAAGCAGTCCTTCAATAATTAAAAATAGGAAATATAGTATTAACATATGCAAGGAAATTATTAGGTCAGTTAACTACCGGTGCAATTTTATACTTAGGGTTTAACTTCCTACTATTAATTAAATTGATATTGTAATTAAATGATTTTTTTGTACAAATTAAAGATACTACTCTTATGGAATAAACAGTTTTAATACGAGGGCGTTATTAGAGTGTATATTTGTGTCTTGGTTTTGGTGGGGGACTTCTAGCATGAACTTAGGCTATGTATGGATCTATTCCCTTACCCAGCATACTGGGGAATCATAACCCATCAGGAAGCTTTTCTTCTGTGGATCGGCAATAACAAACTAAAGGTCTCAAGACTTAACTGCCTGCAATGCAATGAAAATGTATGAAAACCATCTCTGACTCAAAGCAGTCGGCAACATTTCAATTGGTTATTTGCGGGCTGCCTCCCTTTGTTGAGTCAGAAACGGTTTTTCATCAATTTTTTCATCAAATATGAATGGACCTTTACAATGGTCTTTTGAAGTTGGGAGGGGAGCTTAGTGTATTGTGAAAGTAATTAAACTCATTTTTTTCATTTCACCAATACATGAAAATATATTTACACACACAAAAAAGATAAATTGTAGCCAACATGAATAAAATTGAAGATTTGTCTACTTGAGATGAATAAAAGTGCACATAATTACCTATTTAAAGAAATATGATGTCGCATAAGTTGTATCTAGGAATAGGAAAATAATAGAACAAGTGCATGAGTATGCTTGAAATTCATGTAATATTACAAAATATGTGGCGGTATGAGATAAAATACAATTGCTGATGATGTGATGTCATATTTGAAATTAATCTTTAATTAACTGTAGTAGTCGATGGGAAATGTCCTTCTATGCTGTTTTTTGTGGTCTCCATCGGGGGGCTAGAGGAAAACTTTGTGTAAATTCATAATTATATTACACCCATATAACCGTCTGTTCCACAAATAAAACTGGCACTTTTCAATGAAAAAGAATAACATTCACTTCAATTTCATTTCCCCACTATCAGTGACTAGTGGATACACATAGACTTCACACAATGGAGTAAAAGATATTCAATCACAGCCCGGTATTCGGTGTAGAAAACACTTCAAATTCCCTTCATCTGGGAGTGCAGGACCATTGTTCTATTGTCGCGCAGCTGAATGGAGCTTCAGCTGTTACGCTCTCCAATTTAGATCAGTACTTTTCAGGACAAAATACGTAACCTCATTCACAAATACGTAAATATTGAGCTTCTATAGTGCGTTTCATTAACTTTGGCCATGTTTTTCATCATTTATTCGAAAGGAAGAAACATTAACAACAATAGTCCATGGGCCAAGAGGTTTTCACTACCTAAGAAGGTACAAATGATTTTGGTTACCAGTGTGTAGGTAACCCATGGGAATATCCAAAACGCATGCTAGAAAATTCAGACGAGTAGCTATGTCCCATTAGGGTCAGGAAGGTCACCTGGGGTGGTCATATAGGGGCTAAAAACCTGAAACTACTCCATCAATTCGAACACATCCACCGTGTTGGTAGATCCCAAGAGACAAAAAAGTGTACAGTCATATTTTTCTGTGACCTTAGTTAGGGGATACAGGCCGAAAAATAGGTCAAAGGTCAAATCATAAGTTGGTGAAGTATTGGTAGTCCATTATGTAAATTTTTCCATAAAAACACAATAAGGTATACCTTTCAGTTCACAAATAATTTCGGCTATGGAGTAAAGCTGGGATGGATAAACACGTTCACCACACCTATTGACAAGGTGGGGGGTGAATAAGCCATAAAATCCACCCCTCCCCATCTCCCCAAGTTTTATTTTTAAAAAACACTTAAAAAAAAAAAAAAAAAAATAATAACGTTTTGTTAGTATTACTCCCAAAGTAAGAAGATGGTTTGCATTTCTGAACTTAACGTATTTAAAAATATCACATTGACTTATGATTTCCTTTTGCATCATGCCAGATTTATCATTAGTGTTTTGCTCTTACTGAACATTTTAATAATAAGAACACATAAGAAACTTTAGATTTCACTGCAAGGTTTTAACTTGGATGGGAGACGTAGATTGTTAATAACACGTGCACCCGTGTTTACTTAGTGTAAATAACATGAAATTGACTATTTTAATCTTGGGGTACTCCACCTGAAAATTTTATTGCCACCATCCCTATCCCATTTACTCTGACCTTCCATAAATGTCTTGACTCATTTCAAGGGTCTTATAGCAAAATATAGTTACCACCAAGTTTGGTTGTTTTTTTTTAAATGAATGATTGCATCATAAATAACAAAATACCAAAACTTTTGGCATTTAAATAAAAGGGTAAAATAGCTATTTGAATGGCCTTGTTATCTTCATGCTCATTGTCATATTTTTTTTCTTTCAATGGGCAAACCCCCCTACATCCAAACGTTAAGATCTATGCCACTCATGGGAAGTAGCAGAGTCCTAATTGTTGACTAAAAAAGCACAAAGATCGTTCTTGTTACAACCAACCCTTGGTCTTTTAAAATTGTTTTGGGTGTTTCCCCTGGGAGCGACATGCAAAGGTTTCCTTAAGTTTAGATGGGGCGTGTATGAGACTTCGAAAAATGGACTCCCCCCCCCCCCCCCCCATGTCATTTTTTGTTACTTTTTGAACATCTCTCGCCAAAAGTGGATATTCTAGCCAATTTTCTCGCTCGAAATTTTTGATCTTTTTAATCAACAATCACAAAAAGTGCTCCTTTTTTCCCCTTTTGTGGAATTTACCTCTGCGTACCGGTCTTGTTAAGTCGAATAGGGTGATGTATTTTAATAAGACGCTTTTATATCTTTGGGCCCATTTGTAGTTGTTTTGTGGGAGTAGCGTGGCACAGTTGGTTAGGTTCTTGCCTCTGGGTTCAAATCCCACTAGACCGTGAAAATCATTATCTCGCTCCTGGTTTGCATCTTGAAAGACGTCGGGAGAATGAGCCATGACAAGACCCCGCTACAGTCTATTCCGATAGGATAAGCCCCTGGTATCGGAGAGCATGGACTGTCTGTAACCCGGGTGCTATCTGTGGCGCCCCTTTGTTTAGCGAATCTCCTTTTGATACGCATTTAATGCCAGATATGCCTGACATAAAAAAATCCTTCAATCAACAAAATGTACTTGAAGGTGTTATCAGTGATCCAATGAAAGCGTAAATAATTTAAAAGCTTAGAACGTCATTTTCTGATCATTGTACCGGCCTTTATGTTATGATCAAATGCTCATTTTTATTGTTCACGGAAAGAAATACAGAATTGCTGTTTTCTTGAGAAGAAACCAATCTGTCACACAAATTATACATTAATAGTTCAACATTCAGATAACATGAAAATGTCAACCTTTTAGCGTAAATACGGTTCAGGTTGTGGAACACTCCATTCCCCTTTCATATCAACCGCTGTAATAATTAAAGGCTTCTTCTTATCGTGTCCAAACACCGTGGTTCTCAAATATGATCCAGCCAGAGATGGTTACTGCGTCTGGCTGCTTCACTGAAAATCTGCTAGGTCTTGTTGTGCATTGTTGCTCCATCATTGGGCACCAAGAGATGTTCCATTGTCGTGGTGCGTTCACAACCACAGGATTGTGCCCTGATCTGCTTCCCGATAGCGCCACTTCTGCAAGAACCTTAGATCGGCCATTCTGGTTCTCAATCTGTTGAGGCATCGCCATTCACCCATGAGGAGTCACTCCAGGTTCATACGGATAGATGTTAATTGGTTGATGGCAGTCTTTCTTTCCACAAGGCGGACTCTCTTGCCCCTGGGACTGTTTCAGAGGTTGGACAGGTGGACTTTTTTATAACCTCTCTCTTGATTTAATGTGTTGGCAACAGTATCTGCCCCGACATATGGTGCTTCCAGTAGATACTGGTCTGCGCTCTTGCATGCTCGCTACGCTTACGGATGTCTGGGTGGAGCAATTCCTACTAGGATGTATATTTTCCGTTGTGTTGGACGAGGCATCTATTACAAGCCGGCATGGAGGCATTTAACGCTGAATCAAGCTTCTTGGCATGGGTTGATCTTTCCCATACGGACAAGCATACTCTGCACATGAGTTAGCCAGGGCAGTGCCGTCGATCTTAGGTATGTGGCGGCACCCCATCTTGTGCAGTGATTTTTGTTCCAGATGTTTTGCGTGAACAACTTTACTCTCTTCTTCTCAATGTGGGTCTCATAAGAGAGAGTGTGGTCCAAGGTAACTCCTAGGTAGACAGGGTTATCACAGTGCTCAGGGGTGTTGCCAGACCAGGCAACTTTAAGCTGACGTTGGCTTCACGTTGCGTATTACATGTAAATCACACCCTGTTTCTTTGAATGGATTTGCAGATAAGTGGTTTTCCCTCATAATAAGGAGTGAGTTCATCCAGCTTTGGGAGTCCTCTCTTCAACACCTGTGAAGTCGGCATCTTTGTGCGCTAATTCAAATATTGGTCTGCATAAATAAAACGACAGTTCCTGCACTCATAAGTTGGTCGTTCGTATATTTGAACAGGAAGGTGCAAGCCACGCCCTTGTGGTAACATTTTTGGGCCTACGCCATCGCTCTTCGTCGCTCCTAGATGAACAAAGAACATCCGTTTGCCAGCAATCCTCGGTATAAGCGCGGTCAAGCGAATGTCCCCTTGTAATATTCCAGAATCTTTACGATAGGCTGACTTGGATATTCGAAATAATTGTCTTTTGTGTGTATAATGAAGAATAGTCAAAGATATTCACGTGCTTAAATGCTTAATTCCAAGTTAGAGATGAATCGGCTTTGTCGTTTCATCTGTAAACATTTATTAAAGTATAACATTGCCGTATGATCGTGTATACCAAAAATTCCGATTCGGAATTTTATGACAAGGTTGTGATTTTCTATAATGAATGACTTCGATTTGCCTAGTTATTTGACACACGTTTTTTGGGGCATATTGGAATGCTTACCAGTGTAGTAGATCGCAATTGACGTGAATAAGCCGAAAATGCAGTCTTTATTTATCATACATGATTTAGTAATTTCTTAGAAAATCAGGCTGGTTCTATAGGGACGATATAACGATAGCAGGCAAGTTTCAAACAAGGTTTGGTCAGTTTTCTTTTGTACTTACTTGTTTCCCCCCGAAAAAACCTTTGAAAACGTTCTAGGGGTTGGTAGGTGTCTACAATCGCCATTGTAATTTTTACCGAACTTGGATCCTCAAAAAATAGCCTTCTGTCAGTATTTTTAATTATTTTTTGGATTTTCGAAATTAGCAATCACAGATATTACCTATTACGGTCCAATGTCTCGGGAGGTTTTTTAATCAAATGACTTGCAGTTTTTTTTCAAGTTTTTGAAATTAGGAGGATCCAAATTTAAATTAAGACAACAAATGAAAAAAAAATCATAATTTTGGGATGGATCTTTATTGAGGCGTTTGTTGGTGTGTGAGTGACAAATATGCTCTGGCGCGAAATGGCTTGATTATGATATTTTTTTTTACTTATTCATGAAAATGTGATTACAAATTAGCACCCAGGGTGGTGGGCTAGACTTCAATTGGAAAAAAAAAAAATCTTGTCAAAATGGGTATTGTGATTCTTCAAAAATAAACTCCGGTGTTAAGAGCAATTATTTTTCTTGCAAGATCAAATATATTTTTCCCATGCGTAATGTGTTCAAGAATGCTTAAACGACATTTTCAAAGGAACCGAAGAAAATATTGATGGTTTTCCTAAAGCATATTCATTAAAAAATCATTAAAAGGTGCTAGCTTGAGTTACCAACAAGGTAATAATTCATTCATGGATCAAGCCCGTGATAGTTTCCATATTGTGATATCAAATTTTCAATAGAGGATTTTGCACATCTTCAAAAAACGACTGAATTCTGAGACTACGCTACTCATTAGAATTATCTAGCTAGCATTTCATACACTAGCGACGTGTGCTTTTTCAAAGTATGCCCTAGAATTTGTACCCGTCTTAGGTAGAACCCATTTTTAGCTGGCTGGCCCAAGGCCTATAAAGAATGTTGCTGGGCAAGCTTTTGACCTAACAACTTTTGGCAGAACCACAATCCGTAACTTATTGCGTAACTTCATTTCTATGCATTTTACAGCGTTTCAGAAGAAAATTTAGTGTCAACGACCTATATTATAATGTACACTGGTTAGTTATTTGTGAGAGGGACGGGTATTTTTCACCAACCCGAATCGGGAGGTGGTAACAACCTGGCTATAACAATGGCCGTACATCCCGGCCCATTGTAATATCTTTAGCTCATGGTTGCTGAAGTCTATACAGATCCATGGTCTCTGATATTGGGAAAGGAAAATTGAGGTGACATTTATATATTTTTAATAAAATGTGCAGTTTTTATGTGCGGGAACAGACAGTTATGTGATCGAATAAATTTACCTTATGAATTTACACTTGTTTCCCTTACCCCCCAGATGGGGACTCCAGAATTTGTTAGAAGTTGGTTATTTGGTCCACTTCCCATGTTCTAAATGTCTCGGAAGGTTATCTCAATATTGTGAAATTAATTCCATTTTTAAAAGAAAGTATAGAGGGTTCATTCAGGACTGAGGCTTTTTACCCATCATATTTTTATTCCTCAAAATTCTGATCTAAAAGCAAAAGATAAAGATTTTCTGTCCCACCTAAAAACTAATATTGAGTGATTTGGTTAGTAGTGTTGAACAACTGCAAAAAATCTCTAGGAGGGGAAAAGAATCACCATTTTGGATAAGATGAGTCATTTTGGCTGTAAAAGCCTGAAGAGGTGTAACTCAATATTCAAGAGTCATTAATTAACCCATCACATACTTATAGAGTCTTTGCCTTAAATCTGAGCCGCAGCACGATGCGGACAAATGTCTCCATAATTATTCATACACGTCCTAGCCCTCTTCTATTCATAGATTCCATTGTATTTCTTTGTTAAAGTCTTGTTCCCCCGACCTTTATTTTGATAATGTGTCAGTAGCTGACACATTATCAAGAAATACAGGTCGGGCAATGAACTTCGAACGAAAGAAATACAACAGCATTCTAGAACACTATAGGAATCGTGTAGAAATACCGTCTGCCATGCGTAGGGTAGGGTTTATTAAATTATAAATCGCATTCTGACACCGCCATGATCATAACATCTGTGTTTAAACAAAAAACAGATAGAAAGGAGACAAACTTATCGGTCAGACTGAATGCCACAGCGATACTGTTCATATGTTAACAAGCAATCTGTATGAAAAAAATAAATTCTGTAGTGGCGTATAGAATGGTATTTTTACGGTCAAAGGTCATTCCAGAGCCACGATTACGTCAAATGCCTGGAATAAAATTTAGAATATTAATGTTAGGGACCCCAACAATTGCGTGAAATCTGCATATGCTAAATATATTAATTTGCACATTATACTACATAGTAACAGAAAAACACAATTTGTCACGCTGAATGCCACAGTATACTTATTTAATATGTGCATGTGTCGCAAGCAGACTGCATTCAAATATAAATCTGTAGTGTCAACGAATGACATGTATTACTGTCAAAGGCGAAATTCCACCAATAATGAGCGCGGATTTTTCAAATATATGCTATGCAATTCATTACAAAAGAGCTGTCATTTACAAAGACACAATTCAAGCGCAACCTTACCTTTGCTTTTCACGTCTCCACAAAACGATCATTGGTGTCTTGACTTGCTATAATAAGTATTCATCATCAAAATCCGTCTTCCAAATCAAGACCGACAACGAACAAAATTTGTCACAACCAACCACTGGCTGTTACACTCCATACTATTAGGAACTGCTTATGCTGCAGGTGATTGCAAAATACTTAGCTCTATTCAAAACATGTCCGTTGAGGCGTACCTTATAAAGCTCTCCAGCTTTAATTGATTGCCTTATTTCAAGTGAGTTTTGGGGAACCTTGGAATCCGATTATCCCTTTCTCGAAAGCTCGACTCATTATTTGTTATCCCCTTTGTGAATGATCCGTTCAATAAAGGTCTAGACGTTTACAACGACCATATAAGCGACGTGGGCATTAAAGGGTTTTTATTTTAAAAAAGGACGGTATTTTTGTCACTCCACCGATCGTGGAGGTGGTAACACCTGGCTACAAAAATGGCCCCACATACCGGGGCCATTGTAATACCTTTAGCTCATGGTTTGCTGAAGTCTACAAATCCATTGGTCTCTGATCTTGGGAAAAAGAAATTGAGGGACATTTTATCTATTTTTTAGGAAAATGTGCCAGTTTTATGTGCGGTAACAGACGTTATGTGATCGTAATAATTTATATGAATTTACACTTGGTTTTAACCCCCTTCATCGCCTCCCAGATGGGGACGACAGAATTTGTTATACATTTGGTTATTTGGTACGCAGTCCCATGGCTAATGTCTCGGAATGGTTATCTTCTCCCTATTGGGAAATTAATGCCATTTTTTTAAAAGAAATTATAGAGTGTGGGCATTCAGGACTGAGGCTTTTAATACCCATCAATATTTTTATTATCCTCAAATTCTGATCTAAAAAGCAAAGATAAAGATTTCTGGTCCACCTAAAACCTAAATATGATGATTTGGGTTAGTAGTGTTAACAAACTGCAAAAAAAATCTTATGAGGAGAATCACCAGTTTTGGATAAGAATGGAGTCATTTATGCTGTAAAAGCCTTAAGAGGTGTAAACTCATATTCAAGAGTCAATTAATTCAACCCATCACATGACGTATAGAGGTCTTTGTACCTAATAGCTGAGCAACGCCGCAACAGAGGCGTGACAAATGTCTCCATAATTATTCATACACGTCTAAAGCCCTCTTCTCCTTCCTAGATGTAAATTCCATTTATGTCTTTTGTTAAAGTTCGTTGTTACCCCGACCTTTATTTTTGATAAGTGGTCAGTAAGCTGACTCATTATCAAGAAATAAAAGGTCGGGCAGCGAACTTAGAACGAAAGGAAATACCAAACGTCAGTCTAGAAACACTATAGGATCGGTTTTGTTTGTAGAAATACCGTCTGCAATTGCTTAGGGGAGGGTTATTTAAATTATAATCGCATTATGGACACTGCCATGATCATAACATCTGTTTTTAATCAAAAACAGATAGAAATGAGAAAACTTAGTATGTCAGGCTGAATGCCACAGCGATACTGTTCATATGTGTGTAACAAGCAGGAATGTATTAAAAAATAAATTCTGTAGTGTAGTGTCGTATAGAATGGTATTTTTACGGGTCAAAAGGTCAATTCCAGAGAACGATTATTACTGTCAATATTCTGGAAGAAAATTTAGAATATTAATGTTAGGGACACCAACAATGGCGGAAAATCTGCATATGTTAAATATATAAATTGGCAAATTACTAATACCATAGTAACGAGAAAAACACAAATTGTTCACGTGATGCCACCAGTATATTATGTTGATATGGGCATGTGTCGCAAGCAGGACTGCCTTCAATATAAAATCTGTAGTGTCAACGAATGACATGTTTACTGATTCAAAGGCGAATTCCACCAATAATGAGCGCGGATTTTGCAAAATATATGCTACCAATCAATTCAGTACAAAAGAGATGTTATAGTTAAAAGACACAGTTCAAGCTCTACGACATTACCTTTGCTTTTCACGTCTCCACACACGATCCAGTGGTTTTTTTTTTTTTTGTCTTGAATTGCTTATAATTAAGTCTTCATCATCAAAATCGTCTTCCAAATCAAAGAACGACAACGAACAAAATTGTCACAAACAAACCACTGGCTGTTACACTCCATTACTATTAGGAACTGCTTATGCTTGCAGGTGATTACAAAATACTTAGCTTATTTCAAAACAAGTCGTTGAGGCATAACATTATAAAGCTCTTCCAGCTTTAATTGATTGGCCTATTTCAATGAGGTTTTGAACCTTGAAATCCGATTATCCCTTTCTCAAAAGCTCGACTATTATTTGTTACCCCTATTGTTAATGATCCGTTTCAATAAAGTCTATACTTTTACAACGACCATATAAGCAAAAAAAAAATAGTGGGCATTAAAGGGTTTTTATTTGTAAAAAATTGAATTAAAGCATAGCTAAGTAATATGAAATGTATTGGAAAAACGCATTATTTAACATATTTTAAGGTTTTTTAGCTTTCTTTTTACGCTCGAACCCGTGTATGTCCAATTAAAGAATAAGACAAGTAGGACATTATCAGAAATATTTCGGGGGCTCGACTTGCAAGCGACTAACGGGCGCACCACGCCTGAACAAGACACATTATTCTGATAATGTCATGCTTCTGGATCTTTAACTAATACATTAGGCTCGCTAGAAATATACAAAAAAAATTTTATTAGAAGTTCAAAGTTATAGGCCTTGTCACATTAAGCCTATACTAATAAGGCAAAATAGCTGCGCGAACCACAGTCTCTTTACTAAGGTCGTGACCTAACCCCGAAATTCAGTTGCAAAGGAATTTTTATGGCTTTAAGTTGTTGAATAGAAAAGCTAGTTGTGCATTTAAACAAAAACAGTACATTTTATTCTGATACTGCACTTTTTATGACCGGCACTTTGAAAAGTCAGACTAGATCAAAAAAAGTCCTGCAACTTCCAAGATTTGGAATCAAAATCTTGGGCATCATGACCTTTGACATTGACCTCATATATAGTGCTGCAGCTTAGCTGAAAAAAGGACTTTAGATTCCTACCAATCAAGGCTGGAATAATAACATTGCAATCATAGCCGACAATTTGGTGTTGAAATGTATCTTTTCTGGGCATTGAAGAAAACCTTTTATCTCTTATTATATAGAATGAATAAATAAAAACCCTATATTCAGAAAAAAAAATCTTGAAAAGTTAAACATTTTTGTTTGAATTTTTGCTTGGTTGTTCATAGGAATAAACAGGACTATCAGAAAATTTTATTTGGTGTCTTCCGGACTTTGGGTTCAGAAACTATCAATTTTGCGGAGAGCAAACATTTATAGTTGGTCATTTGAGGCAATTCCGTGACAGTGGAGAGCAGAGCATCATTTCTCAGTGGATTTGTCTTCTATGAAGGTTAATGAACAAATTTAGCAGGGGTGCCCCTCAAGAAAGTGTGGGCGGAATCGAGGAGGGGTGAAAATTCATAATACAGGGGTAAAAAATGAAACATGTTTGGATTGCTGTAAAAAGGTAAATTACCCAATAACTCTAAAACCAATGGTCATAAATGGTACAAACTATGCATTTTTGGAATCCTCGTGACTAGACGGACAATATGGCATACATTTCAACATGATTGGAGTAATTTAAAACTTTGACCCCTGTGTAAACTTAAATTGGCCCCTATTGAAAAGGTGACACCACAATTTGACACCACTAACTACCTTGCATCGATGTAGAGGGTCCATACTAACTACTAGAGGTGTCAAACTTTAAATGTAGTCGGGCATGAACGAACTCGCTAAATAAGGATCCTATGATATTAAAAAAAAAAAAAAAAAAAAAAAAAAAAAAAAAAAAAAAAAAAAAAAAAAAAAAAAAAAAAAAAAAAAAAAAAAAAAAAAAAAAAAAAAAAAAACCAAATATGCATATTAAACTACTTCCTCCAAAGTCCAAATGACACTAAATAAAAGTTTCTGAAAGCCTGTTTATCCTTCTTTACAACCAAAGCAAACATTTGAGCACAAATGACTCTTAACTACGTGTATTTTAATTATTTATTTTTCTGAATGTAGAGTGTGTAACTCAAGCTGCATAGCCTCGGGAGATGTGATTTCTTTTGTCAAAAAATATGTTTTCAGGGTCTAGGGCTGGAATTTTGAAAGGGAGTCAAACTTTAGACCTAGGTTTAAACCAGGGTTAGTCCTACGTGAGTGGACCTTTATTTCCTTTCAAAATACTGTGAAAGTTCAATATAACTGGTGAGAAAATTCCTCACGGGGTTCCGACCCATCAGGAATACATTTTAGAGTATGTTGGACAAAAAAGGTCCATTTATGTAGGTCAAACCCTGGTTTAAACCGGAGTCTAAAGTTAGACTCCCTTTCAGAATATATACCAGCATATATCGATAACAATATTTCCAAAAACTGTCAGATTGCAATTTGCATATGTCGCTGTTTTTTCAAGGTAGCCCTTGGAGTGTTAGTTTGTTGAGATTATTGAAACATAAGAGAGATCGAAGTTCTTCTTTGATTTGTTATGTGATCAATTGTAAGACTGTGTAATAAGTTTACAGTGCTCGGACTCCTACCGCTAAAAACAATATGATTTAAAGAAATACACACACGTTGAGTTCACCTATTAAATAAACCCCATCGCATTCTCTGTAGTATCCAAGACACCGGCCGCCTGCGTTGCCCAACCGCGTATTTGCTCAAGTGGAGTCGGTCCTGTATCCTCGTTTGGATCCTTTCTACTCAGCTCTTCTTGTCGCTTTCTCCTTGCATCCTGAACCAAATTGTCCATGCGAAATAAATCGAACAGCCATCCTATACCGAGCAATCCTGCCGTACACAGATACAGAAAACCCATGCGATAACGGTGTAAGTAGAAATGGTACAGGCCAAAGATTCCGAAAGGCGGTAGCGCGAGTAGGTATGCCTCCAATTTTTGAAAATCTCCTGTTACAAGGAATGTCTCGTCCCAGTTCTTGAGAGCACCTCTTCTCTCTCTGTTGGCGCCCTCCAATAGTTTGGACATTCTTGGCCACCAAAGAAGATCGTAAAGCCATCCAAATCCGTATAAGCCAAAAGTTGCAAGGTAGGCAAATCCCCACGTGGCTCGCTTTAAATAGAAATGATGCACGCCAAAAAATCCCGTCAACGTGCAAAGGCGTAAATCGATCATATCAAATTCAGCTTCCTCGCAGATTTTTAAATAATCTTCACCTTGCTGTTGACGACGAAGGTATTTATTCGCTTCTTTTACAAGGAAGGGCATACGAAAGATGTCAACAAGCCAACCGATTCCAAGGTAGCAAAGCGTCAGGAAGTAGAAAAAAAAGTATACGGAACTTTGCCTTCTGTGACGATCCAGGTAGATGTTATGAAAACCTGTTAACATATAAATTAATCTGCCATTACTAAAACAATTAAAAATACATTTAAAGACAGATCTGAGCTGAGCAGAGTCGAGAAAGAATAAAGTTATTAGCCGAGCGATTTGGAAAATGTGACATTTGACCCCTTTACGACTCCTTAATGAAGTGTTTGACGTTTATAATTGCATACGAATCGGGGCATTTTAAAAATTTGACCTT
>JAMKCH010062136.1:0-10298 GCA_023653785.1 Ophioderma brevispina
GACCCCCCATCAAAATCATAAGTTTTGATGAAAACTCCGGTTAAAAAATCCAAAAATTCCAACGACAAAGTTGATTTGGTGGTGGTGGTGGTGGTGGGGGGGGGGGGTGCACCAAAGCAGTGCAGAAGCCCATAGGGCCTATATGCACTTACGTGTTAAAAATCATATGGATGCGGTTCCAGTTCTTCTCCATAACATTATTATTGCACACAATTAAAATTAGAGGTGCCACTCAGAACTTTTTCCTAAATAGAACCAGGCTTCTAAAAATGGTTCTAAGTAGAACTAAAATGGGAACATTTTTCGTTTATGCATGCAGCTCCATTATGTTCTACATAGGCCCTTGAAACATGTAGGTTCTACGAAAGAACCTGGTCTGGTTTAGAAGCATAGATCAAAACAGAGATTCTGTAGTCGCGTTTAAATAAGGGTGTCTTTTTCGAGAGGAAGTTTTCTGTCTTATGCCTTGTTAAGAGGTCCGTATCTACGAACGGGACTGGGCCCGAACACCCGGTCTTTGTTTCTTGTCGGGGAACCAACCAACCCCATGAAATAATGATACAGTGCGCCTGCGGCTGGCAAGTGTGTCTGTTATTGCGCGTAATGCGTTGCATAGGTAACCACGCAGATTACGCATTGGGAAACTTTCTTCATTAAAGATTAATTTGTGGGTGTTTTGGTTGCCTTAATGGGCCTAAATAGTCTTATATCATTAATTTTAAGAGACTAAAACTTTTGTATATTCCATAACACGTCGAATTAACAACTCATACTTGGAGGAACCTTAGTGAACTTGTAAATATAAGCCTTTGAGTGAGTTTTTTTTTTTGCACATCGATGTTCTTATATCAGCAAACTTACGCAATCTAAACGTCAAATTATTTTTAAAATATCCTTTTTTCATGAATGATACTTTTTAAAATAGCAGCATATTTTGGTACCATTAAACTCTTCAGATATTAGCGTGTAAAGACGATTTTATTCATCATCTCTTTATAAATTCATCACAACATGAGCTGCACCAAGAAAACCCGATAGGCGGTTGCTTACAGGACGAATTCCGGCAGATTTCAGAAACTGATAACGATTTTTAAGCACTTGTAATAAGCAAACTACAAGAGCAATTGCATTCAAATTTGGCCAGTTTACTTAAAACAATATTAGAAATTACATGAATAACTTAGTTTTTAAAACTCTTACCACTTTGGGTGTTCTAAGGGGGCGCACCACTAATTCATCCACGTTTTATGTAATAACGCAAGTCGGCTTAAAAAAGTGCAAGGCTTAGACAAGATTCTACTGGTCATTTCTTCATAACGGGAGCTACAAATCGCATGATATCCACATGGACGATAGAAATCGATGTCAACATTGCATAACATGAGAAACAAAATCAGGTTTCATCGCAAACCCAAGATACGGCCGCGGATGTGCACGGGTGGTCATTCCTAAATAGAGTGATGCGGGGTGGTAAATTCAGCGTTTGCGTTTTTAATGTGAAAATAACGTGAAAAGTAGATGGTCAACACCATATTCAAGCAAAATTTCTAAAATCTTCAGAAAAAAGCGCTTTATTTTGATACCAAACACGATGTTCTCAAGTATTGCAGGGAGTTGTGTAGAGTAACCGGAACCCGTACAAAAATGCGTGTATTCCTATGGGAGAGTCATTAGTGGTGCTCTCCCTTATAAGAGATGCTTATGATCGGACGTGCTCGGTGGTAAATACTACTAAATACCTGTAAGTATTTGATTTTTGAGAGGGTCATGATTGGATTTTCGGGTAAAAAACTGTGCGTGAGTCTCAAATGAACTTCAGGATTTAAATTTAGATTGGAGCAAGCAGGGTTAGGTTCCAAATTTTCCAAATGTACATCAATGCTTGTAGAAGACCTAAGTATCAGTACATTAGGCCTAGGCTAGCTAGATCTGAGGCTATATGTATGAGTTTACCGATCGCCCCGTTGTGATTTAATATACCCGTTGTCTAATGTTTTTCCTGTTTTGTTGTGCTTACTGATGTAAGCCCCACAAATACATAAGTTTTGATGAACAACTCCGGTTAAAAAATCCCAAAATTCAACGACAGAGTGATTTTGGTGGTGGTGGTTGGTGGTGGGGGGGGGTGCACCACAGCAGTGCAGAGCCCAGAGGCCAATGCACTTATTTTGTTAAAATAATATTGATGCGGTTCCAGTCCTCCCTAAAACTATTATTGCACACATTAAAATTATAGGTGCCACTCAGACTTTTTCCTAAATAGAACCAGGCTTCTAAAAATGGTTCTAAGTAGAACTAAAATGGGACATTTTCGTTTATGCAATGCAGCTCCTTTATTTTCTACTAGGCCCTGGAAACATGTATGTTCTTCTTACGAAGAACCTGGTCTGGTTTAGAAGCATAGATCAACACAGAGATTCTTTAGTCGCGTTTAAATAAGGGTGTCTTTTTCGAGAGGAATTTTCTGCCTTTTTAAGTCCGGATCTACGAACGGGACCGGGGCCCCTAACACCGTCCTTGTTTCTTGTCGGGCAACCAACCAGCCCCATGAAAATAATGATACCAGTGCGCCTGCCGGCCTGGCAAGTGTGTCTGTTATGGCGCTTAATGCGTTGCATAGGTAACCACGCAGATTACGCAATTGTGGGAAACTTTCTTCCTTAAAAGATTAATTTTGGTGTTATTGGGGGTTGCCTTAATGGGCCTAAATAGTCTTTTCATTAATTTAAGAGACTAACTTTTGTATATTGACCATAACACGTTGAATTAACAACTCATACTTGGAGGAACATGAGTGAAATCTGTAACTATAGCTCTTTGAGGTGTATTTTTTTTGTTTGCACTCGCATGTTTTCTTGTATATCAAGCAAACTTACGGCAATCTAAACGTCAAATTATTTTTAAAATATCCTTTTTTCAATGAATGATACTTTTTAAAATAGCAGCATATTTTGGTACCAGTAAAACTCTTCAGATATTAGCGTGTAAAGACGATGTTATTTCCTCATCTCTTTATAAATTCATCACACATGAGCTGCATGAGCTGCACCAAAAAACCCGATAGCGGTTGCTTACAGGACGAATCCCGGCAGATTTCAGAAATGATAACGATTTTGACGCACTTGTAATACAGGCAAACTACAAGAGCAAATGCATTCAAATTTGGCCAGTTTACTTAAAACAATATTAGAAAATTACATGAATAACTTAGTTTTTAACACTTTACCACTTTGGGTGTGTTCTAGGGGGCGCACCACTAATTCAATCCACGTTTTATGTAATCACGCAAGTTCGGCTAAAAAAGTGACAAGGCTAGAAAAAGATTTCTACTGGTCCACGGTTCGTCCCTAACGGGGCTACCAAATTCGCATGATATCCACATGGAACGACTAGAAATCGTGTCAAACATTGCATAACATGCAGAAACAAAATCAAGGTTCATCGCAAAAGTCCAAGATTTACGGGGCCCGCGGATGTGTGACCCACGGGTGGTCCATCCTAGATATGAATGATGCAGGGTGGTAAATTCAGCGTTTGCGGTTTTTAATGTGAAACTAACGTGAAAAGTAGATGGTCAACACCATATCAAGCAAAAATTCTAAAATTCTTAAGACAAAAGCGCTTTATTTGAACCAAACACGAGTCTCAAGATGCAGGGAGTTGTGTAGAGTAACCGGAACCCGTACAAAAATGCGTGATTCCTATGGAGAAGTCATTAGGGCTCTACCTTATAGAGGACGCTTTTGATCGGACGTGCTCGGTGATAATTACTACTAAATACCTGCAAAATTTGATTTTTTAGGGGGTTATGATTGGTATGTCGGGTAAAAAACTGTGCGTGAGTCTCACATTGAAACTTCAAGATTTAAATTTAGAGTTGAGCAAGCAGAGGTTTAGTGCAAAATTTCAAAATGGACTCACTGCTGGTAGAAGACCTAAGCTATCAGTACAGTAGGCCTAGGCTAGGTAGATATGAGGGCTAGAATGTATGAGTTACCGATTCGGCCCCTTGTGATTTAATAATAACGTTTCTACTTGTTTTTCCTTGTACAGTGGTTCTTATGATGTACCCCCATAAAATTACAGAAATTTGTGTGGAAAAACCTCCGGTTAAAAAAAAATCCAAAAATTCCAACGACAAAAGTTGATTTTGGGGGTGGTGGTGTGGGGGGGGGTGCACCACAGCAGTTGCAGAAGACATAGGGCCTATATGCACGTACGTTTTAAAATAATATTGATGGGGTTCCAGGTCTCGCTCCATAACATTATTATTGCAGACAATTAAAATTAGAGGTGGCCACTCAGAACTTTTTCCTAAATAGAACCAGGCTTATAAAAATGGTTCTAAGTAGAACAAAATGGAACATTTCGTTATGCATGCAGGTCCATTTATGTGCTACATAGGCCCTTGAAACATGTGGTTATACGAAAGGAACTGGTCTGGTTTAGAAGGATAGATCAAAACAGAGAATTCTGTAGCGAGTTAAATAAGGGTGTCTTTTCGAGGGAAGTTTTTTCCTGCCTTTTTAAGTCCGTATCTACGAACGGGACACGGGACCGAACACCAGTCCTTGGTTTCTTTGTGGGGAAAGCCCAAACCCCATGAAAATCATGATAAACAGTGCGCCTGAGGCTGGCAAGTGGGTATGTTATTGGCGCGTAATGCGTTGCATAGGTTACCACGCAGATTACGCATCGGGGAAACTTTCTTCATTAAAAGATTTAATTTGATGGTGTTTTGGTTGCGTAATGGGCCTAAATGTCTTATATCATTAATTTAAGAGACTAAAACCTTTTGTGGATTTCCATAAAACACGTCGATCTAACAACTCATACTGGAGGAACACCTGAGTGAAATCTGTAAATATAGCTCTTTTGAGTGATTGTTTTTTGCAAACATCGATGTTTTATACTCCAAAAGCAAACTTAGCAAATCTAAACTCAAATTAATTTTTAAAATATCCTAATTTTTCAGAATGATTTACTTTTTAAAATAGCAGCATAATTTGGTACCAGTAAACTCTTCCGATATTAGCGTGTAAAGGACGATTTTATTCATAAATCTCTTTATAAATTCATAACAAACATGAGCTGCCACCAAGAAAACCAGATAGGCGGTTGCTTACAGGAGACTTCCGGCTAGATTTCAGAAAAAACTGACTAACGATTTTAAGACACTTGTAAAAGCAACAACTACAAGAGCCAATTGCATTCAATTTGGGGCCAGTTTCTAAAACAATATTAGAAATTACATTAATAACTTAGTTTTTTAAAACTCTTACCACTTTGGGTGTTCGAAGGGGGCGCACCACTAATTCATCACGTTTTATGTAATAACGACAAGGTCGGCATAAAAAAGTCCAAGGCTTAGACAAGATTATACTGTTCATTTTCGTATAAACGGGAAGATACCAACTCGCAGGAGTATCCACATGGACGATAGAAATCGATGTCAACATTGAAACATGAGAAACAAAAATCAGGTTTCATCGCGAACCCAAGATACGGCCGCGGATTTGCACGCGGTGGGTCAGTCCTAGATATGAGTGATGGCGGGGTGGTAAAATTCAGCGTTTTGCGTGTGTTTTTTTAATGTGAAAATAATCGTGAAAAAGTAGGATGGTCAAACACCATTTCAATCAAAAAATTTCTAAAAATTCTTCAGAAAAAAGCGCTTTATTTGATACCAAACACGATGTCTAAAGTATTGCAGGGAGTTGTGTAGAGTAACCGGAACCAGTACAAAATTGCGTTGTATTTCCTATGGAGAGTCATTAGTGGTGCTCTCCCTTATAAGAGACGCTTATGATCGGACGGGCTCGGTGGTAAATACACAAACTACCTGCAATATTTGATTTTGAGCAGGGTCATGATTGGGTATTTAGGGTAAAACAAAATCTGTGCGTGAGTCTCAAATGAAACTTCAAGATTTAAATTAGATTGAGCAAGCAGAGTTTAGTGCCAAAATTTCAAAATGTAACATCAATGATTGTATAAGACCTAAGCTAACTACGACAGTAGGCCTAGGCTATAGCCTAGGCTAGGCTAGATCATGAGGCTAGTAAATGTATGAGTTTAACGATCGCCCCTGTTGTGATTAATATAACCCGTTTTTCTAATGTTTTCCTGTTATGTGTTCTACTGAGGTACCCCATCAAATACATTAAGTTTGATGAAAAAACCGGGTTAAAAAATACAAAAATTCCAACGACAAAGTTGATTTTGGTGGTGGTGGTCTGGGGTGGGGGGGGGGGGTGCACCACAGCAGTGCAGAAGACCCATAGGGCTATATGCACTGACGTGTTAAAAATTAATATTGATGCGGTTCCAGTTTTGCTACCATAACATTATTATTGACACAATTTAAAAATTAGAGGTGCCACTCAGAACTTTTTCTAAATAGAAACCAGGCTTCTAAAAATGGTTTAAGTAAGAACTAAAATGGAAACCCATTTTCGTGTATGATTGCAGCTCCATTTTGTCTTACAGAGGCCCTTGAAACACGTAGGTTCTACGAAAGAACTTGGTCTGGTTTAGAAGCATAGATCAAAACAGAGATTCTGTAGGCGCGTTTAAATAAGGGTGTTTTTTCGGAGAGGAAGTTTTTCTGCTTTTTAAGTCCGTATTACGCCCAACGGACCGGGCCCGAACACACCGGTCCTGTTTCTTGTCGGGGGAACCAACCCCATGAAAAATAATTGTAAACAGTGCGCTGCGGCTGGCAAGTGTGGCGTTATGGCGCGTAATTGCGTGGCATAGGTAACCACGCAGGTTACGCATTGGGAAAAACTTCTTCATTAAAAGAGTAATTATGTGGGGTTTTGGTTGCCTGAATGGGCCGGAATAACTTATATCAGTAATTTTAGAGACTAAAACTTTTGTATATTTCCATAACACGATTCGAATTAAACAACTCTACGTGGACGGAAAACATGAGTGAAAATCTGTAACTATAGTATTTGAGTGATTTTTTTTTTGCACATCACGATGTTCTTATATCAAGCAAAAACTTACGCAATCTTATAAAACGTCAACCTTATTTTAAAAATTATACTTTTTTCATGAATGATACATTTTGGAAAAATAGAATGCAATTTGGTACCCAGTAAACTCTTCAGGATTATTAGGTGTAAAGACGATTTTATTTCATCATCTCTTATAAATTCATCACAACACCCCCCCCCCCCCACCCCCCCCCCCCCCCTTGAGCTGCACCAAGAAAACCCGATAGGCGGGTGCTTTACAGGACGAATTCCGGAAGATTTCAGAAAACCTGATAACGTTTTTTAAGCACTTGTAATAAGCAAACTACAAAGAGCAATTGCATTCCAAATTTGGCAGTTTACTTAAAACAATATTAGAAATTACATGAGATAACTGTAGTTTTTAAAAACTCTTACCACTTTGGGTGTCTAAGGGGGCGCACCACTAATTCATCCACGTTTTATGTAATAACGAAGTCGGCTAAAAAGTGCAAGGCCTAGACAAGATTCTACTGGTTATTTCTACATAACGGGAGCGACAAATGCATGGATATCCCTCATGGACGATTAGAAATCGAGTAACCATTGCCTAACCTGAGAAACCCCCCAACCATCAGGTTTTCATCCGCAACCACCCACAGATACGGCCGCGGAGGTGCTACGGGTGGTCATTCCTAGATATGGAGTGATGCGGGGTGGTAAAATCAGCGTTGGTTTTTAATGTGAAATAAAGTGAAAAGTAAGATGTCAACACCATATTCAAGCAAAATTTCTTAAAATCTCAGAAAAAGCGCTTTATTTGATACCAAACCACGATGTCTCAAGTGATTGCAGGGAGTGTGTAGAGTAAACCGGACCCCGCTTACAAAAATGAGTGTATATTCCTATGGGAGAGTCAGTAGTGGTGCTCTCCCTTATAAGAGATGCTCATGATCGGACGTGCTCGGTGGTAATTACTACTAAATACCTCAAATTTTGATTTTGAAGGGTCATGATTGGTATTTCGGGTAAAAAACTGTGCGTTGAGTCTCATGAAACTTCAAGATTAAATTTAATTTGAAGCAAGCAGGTTTTAGAGTGCAAAATTTTCAAAATGTACTCATGTGGTATAATAGACCTAAGCTATCAGTACAGTAGGCCTAGGCTAGGCTAGATCGTGAGGCTAGTAATGTAATCTTTTTACCCGATCGCCCCGGTTGTGATTTAATATAACCCGTTTTGCTAATTTTTTCCTTGTATTTGTGTTCTTACTGATGTACCACCCCGATGCAAATACATAAGTTTTGGATGAACTTCCGGTTAAAAAAATCCACAAATTCCAACGACAAAGTTGATTTTGGGTGGTGGTGGTGGTGTGGGGGGGGGGGGGTTCACCACAGCATTGCAATAATACAAGTGCCTATATGCACTTACGGTTAAAATAATATTGAATGCGGTTCCATTTCTGCTCCATACATTTTATTTCACACATTAAAATTTAGATGTGCCACTCAGAACTTTTTCCTAAATAGAACCAGGCTCTAAAAATGGTTCTAAGTAGAACTAAATGGAACATTTTCGTTTATGCATGCAGCTCCTTTTATGTTCTACATAGCCCTTGAACATGTAGGTCTACGAAGAACCGGTTCCTGGTTTAGAAACATGGATCAAAACAGAGAGTCTGTCAGTCGCGTTTAAAAAATAAGGGTGTCTTTTTTCGAGAGGAGTTTCTGCTTTTTAAGTCCGAATCTACGAACGGGACCGGCCCGAACACCCGTCCACATTGTTTCTTGTGGGAAAACCACCCCCAATGAACATAATGATAAACATGCGCCTGCGGCTGCAGTGGTCTGTTATTGCGCGTACTGCGTTGCAATGTAACCACGCAGATTACCATTGGGAAAACTTCTTCATAAAAGAGTATTTGTGGGTGTTTTGTTTGCCTTAATGGGCCTAATAGTCTTATAATCATATAATTTTAAGAGACTAAAAGCTTTTGTATATTCCCCATAACAAACACGTCGGATTAACAACTCATACTTGGAGGGACATGAGTGAAATCTGTAAATATCGCTCATTTGAGTGTATTTTTTTTTTGTCACATCGATTTCTTAATATCACAAACTTTTACGCATCTAAACGTCAAATTTTTTTAAATACCTTTTTTCATGAATGATACCTTTTAAAATAGCAGCATATTTTGGTACCATTAAACTCTTCAGATATCAGCGTGTAAAGACGATTTTTTTCATCTCTCTTTATACATTCATCACAACATGAGCTGCACCAAGAAACCCGATGCGGTTTTGCTTACAGGACGGATTCCGGCAGATTTCAGAATGATACGTTTTTAGCACTTGTAATAAGCAAACTACCAGAGCAATTGCATTCAAATTTGCCAGTGTACTTCAAACAATATATAAATTACATTAATACTTATTTTTAAAACTCTTACCACTTTGGGTGTTCTAAGGGCGCATCCCACTAATTCATGTCCACGTTTGTGTATAACGCAAGTCGGCTACAAAAGTGCAAGGCTTAGACCAGATTCTACTGGTCATTTCTTTCATAACGGGAGCTACAATCGCAGTGATCTCCACATGGACGATAGAAATCGATGTCAACATTGGCATAACATGAAAACAACATCAGGTCTTTCATTCCTCCTCGCAAACCCAAGATACGCCGCGGATTGCACGGGGTGGCCATATCCTAGGATATGCGTATGGCGGGGTGGTAAATCAGCGTTTCGTTTTTAATATTTAATGTGAAAATAACGTGAAAAGTAATGGTCAACACCAGATTCAAGCAAAATTTCTAAAATCGTCAGAAAAAGCGCTTTATTTTGATACCAAACACGAGTGCCTCAAGTATGCAGGGAGTTGTGTAGCGTAACCGGAACCCGTACAAAAAATGCGTGTATTCCTATAGGAGAGTCATTAGTGGTGCTCTCCCTTATAAGAGACGCTTTTAGGATCGGACGTGCTCGGTGGTAATACTACTAAATACCTGCACATATTTGATTTTTGAGAGGGTCATGAGGGTACTTTCGGGTAAAAAACTGTGCGTGCGTCTCAAATGAAACTTCAAGATTTTAAATTAGATTTGAGAGCAGCGAAGTTAAGGTAAGTGCCAAATTTTCAAAATGGTACCATGCTTGTAAAGACCTAAGCTATCAGTACAGTAGGCCTAGGCTAGGCTAGCCTTAGGCTAGTATGTATGGTTTTAACCACCCGAAATCGCCCCTGTTGTGATTTAATCTAACCCGTTTTCTAATGTTTTTTCCTGTATTGTGTCTTAACTGTGTACCCGCACCCCCCCCCATCAAATACATAA
>JAMKCH010062137.1:0-99078 GCA_023653785.1 Ophioderma brevispina
CACTATTTTCGCTCATAACACCCAACCCAATCATCTGAGCAGGGTAAAAGATTTCACAGGGTAAATGAGAAAAATAGTGGTTCTTCTATTGATTCCACTCCTTTTTCAGCTGATGAAGTTTACGAGGTGCTTAGTTAACTTGATATTTATTAACAAGTCTCCAGGTCCAGATGGTATCCTTCCTATTTTTCTCTAATCTTGCAAGACTGAGCTTGCCCCTTTCATGTGTGTAAACTTGCTTGAGATTGGCAAATGTTCCCATTTACAAAGGAGCTGGTAAACCAAGGATCGTATTTCACATTTTCATCCAGTATCATTGACATCCATTTTGTGTAAGATAATGAAAAAATTAGTTCTAAAGGAATTTAAGTTCTAAATTTCTAAAGGAACAGAATTGTGAACAGTTATCTAAATTCTTTCACATTATCAGTGAAACTTTATTTGGATGGCCAGAGAAAACTGAGCTAATTATTAGTTGATGCAATTTTCCTTGATTTCAGTTCTGCATTTGACAAAGTCAATCACAATCTCCTCAATTGTAAACTACACAATTAGAAATAAACAAAATTTATACATCTACAATTTGCTTGAAACACATGTTGAGCCGGTCCCTCAACTCAACATAAAAAGTGGTAACCACGAGAGTTCTAAATTTCGCGGAAAGGGTATATTTTTTACTGTTATCGCGGACCGCGAAATCATGAAAAAATGGGGTATTCTGAGCATCCAACTCTGCGAAATTTTAAAAAGGGGTATTTCACAGAATTGGTTGTGGAACACTTATACATAACGCTTCAAGGGAATGTTTATCTTTGTTGCATTTCATTTAAAATCAGTATACAGGCAATTAATCCCAATTAAAGACACAGGATCATCTGGGAGTACAGCAGACACAAAGTAATTTTGACACTTGTATGGTTTGTTCTTATGTTAAATTATAAGAGTCATTGAAATGGAGTGTCTGAAATCTTGTCATTGAAAACCTTGAAATAGGTTATTTTTAACCCAGGTAATTTTGTCATCGATTTTGCAAAAAAAGGGGGTAAAATCAATGAAAAATCATTGAAAGGGGGGGTTTTGAAAAAATGAAGAACTCTCATTGTTACCACTTTTTATGTTGAGTTGAGGGACCGGGATGTTGAGTAATGGCGCTAGTATCGTCACTGATGTGGAACTACATGTAGTAGTAGTAGTAGTAAAACCAAAGTTTAAATCCGGTTTTGTCCCCGCAAGCGGGGGTGCCCGGATTCACCTCACATTCGTAGCAACCGCCCTTACTCCCTCCTTCCACTTCACCCGATTCAATGCATCCCCCATCCTCAACCCAACCCTCCTACTCTCCTCCTCCACTTGCTTCCTCCATGTCCTCTTTGGTCTACCCCTCTTCCTCAAACCACCCACCTCGAACTCCAAAGCCCTTTTTAAAACATGCTCCTCATCTTTCCTCAGCATGTGCCCATACCATCCTACACCATACATTTTATATGGAGGGATTTCCCCTGAATTTTGTACCTCAGAAGAACTTTATGAATTTTATACTACTATTATTATATTATAATAAAAGACCAAATTCTGAGCATAGGTTCTGGTGGCAGGAATAGGCTTCAAGTGGGTTTTTCCTTTTTTTTGTTGGTGAGTAACTGAGTCGTATTGTTGGTTGTGTTGTAACATGCCAAAAAAGTTTGAAAGAATAGTTCGAAAACACACGCTCATGGCAGGTGATCAGGTAAGTGTGCCCAGGTTACTAGCTGAGGATAAATAGGAAACAATTTTATAGCTTTTTTTTTTTTTTTTTTTTTTACAAAATTTTAAACAATGGACCAAATTTCTGAGCCAGTGTTCTGAGTGGCAGTAATCAGTAATAGGCTTCACAGTGGTTCTGGTAGTAACTGCGTAGATTGTTGGTTGGAACATGCCAAAAAATGAAAGAAATAGTTCGAAAACACGCTACATGCACGTTGATCAACGCCGACTCCTGTTGTCGCTTACCACGCTAACCCAATTGAGCGTAGAGGTAATCTAGGTACGGTTTTGGCTGCACCAAAAGGGTTTTGTTGGGGGTGCTATGTTGGTAAGTTGGCAATATTTATAATTGATCAATACCGCGGTGATGGAGCCTTGTTCTGATTATAAGTTTGAAAGCTATGTTTTCAGGGGGTGTGATAGGGGCTACTAACCAGGAAACGACTGAAATACAAAGGACAACGATTCATTGATAACACGAACAAGCGTAACATGAAATCAAACCCAACACACCTTACCAGGGATCCTAAAATTAAATAGGAAACAGGCACACACTCGATCAAGAGAAGGATGAGTACTGCCCACTGAACTGAATGAATTTGAAATCTGTAGCTTATAGTACGTGGCGCTATACGCTATGTCATCCCTCGGTTTAAGTCCTTAAAGGTGCAACGAGAGATTTTGCACGCATCCAAATGTTGTGTCATATAGTAATGTCATATAGATATTACACTCAAAAGATTTTCTACCTGTATTAGGCTACCAGAAAGTCTTAAAAGACAGGAAAATAAGTGATTTTGATTCTTATATCAATATAAAACATAGGCTGAATTTGTATTTGCTCATATTCGAAATTAGAAATTTCAAATTTTTGTACAAAAGAACTTTTCTCAGCTTAATCCTTTTAGATGGGGATGTTTTTGATGTAAAGTTTTACCATCAGGGCAAAAATCAGTACTTCCGAGTTTTTGGGACACATGATATGGGAAATCTCTCGTTGCCACCTTTAAACGTTTATGCATAACATAATTATGTAGTTATCGAAAAAATGGTGGAGCTATCACTATCGATAGTCGAAAATTGGATAGTGGGCATTACCCAATGATCACTGGACCTGGGTCAGTGCTGTCAACAAAATAGGCCATTGTGTCAACAGACTGGTATATGCTTAAAACCTTCCCCAGGATCCGGAGAGGAGATTAAAAAATTGCTGATTTGGCTTCAAAAAGGAGTAATGCATTGTACTATGTCCGAGAAGGCCTAGCTTAACATTAACTCCACTGTAATATTGACTCTCAAGGGGGCATTATGTGTAAAGGTACGTTTCGAATGCATAGTTGCATCTTTGAATGTGACATTCAGTGCTCGCTTTTAACTCCTCCCTTCCACATTCTTCCTCCCCTGAATTCGGATATTGCCCGCAACGGTATGTGGTAGACCCGGGGGAGGGGGGGGGGGGGGGATACAGCGTTGCTGTACCGAAACATTTTCGGCAGGGCCCCATCAAGTGCCTGCCACTCATACATGGTATTGTATAGATGAGTTGACATGTGACAGTATGCGTGAGCACCTGCAGGGCGTGTGCTTTTAAAATTGCGCGCTCAACCACGGCGTGATAAGGCTATTGAATGCTGTAAATGTATGGGCATACTCTTCGCACCTCCAACATATCAGTAGACCAGTTGCTAAATTGTGTTTGTTAACATGAGTTACCTTATTTCTATACGGAAGTGCTTCTACCATATGCGGTACGTACCCATATGATACATTTCATACGGGCTTTTACTAGATATAGATGCGGACATTGTGTATTGTGTTTCTGACATTAATTTACAAGGTGAATGTCATGATTAACAGCTACTCACATCCACTTAGTTCGCAATGCACCCCTAAATATACCGAGAAATCAGATGCATTTTTAAATCGGAATGTTTTCGTTATAGACCGCTATATTTTAGGTGGCAGAAGGACTGTACTTAAAGTCTGAACTCGAGATTTTCGAAAATTATTATTTTTTGTTTGGGTGTAATAATGAAAAATAGGTAACTAGAACAAAGAATAGTAACATTAAATTGGCATAATTCCGAAATTTGAGATGTCAGATTTTTTCGTTTTGATTGAAGTAACATGTATGTGTAGTATTATGTCCCATAGGATACTGTGTATGACAAAAATTCCGGATCCGGAATTTTATAACAAAGTTGTCTTTTGTGATTTCTTATGAAGGAATTCGATTTAAGCTTAGCAATTTCACCAGGGATTAGGAATTAGTATATGGACAAGATAGTTACGATGCAAAAAACACATTTTTTGGAAATTGAGGGCGCCTCCTCAGGAAATCTATGGTCAGCCTTTATTTAAAAAACGTTGTAGCAGCAGATTTACTGAATGCACCATACCAATCAGATAAAATTACTCACCCAAGTTTTTGCTGATGTCCTTATAACACAAATCATCGACAGTGATTGCAAAAAAAGTCTTTAGAAATAAAAAAATATACAATCTACAATTTGCTTCAGATGTGAATATGCGCCGCTAGTATTGTTGTTGTCGTCACTGTTGTGGAACTACAATTATATTGGAAGGATTTCCCTGAATTTTTTAATTTTGTATCTCAGAATTACTATAGGTCGCCGCTAATATGGTTGAAAGCGTAAGCTAGAGTACCAGGCTTGTGCGGCCTGTAAACGGGCGTACGAGTGGTCTATTTCAATCGTTGGTTTACGCGCTTGTTACAGCAGTGGACCTTTACGCAAACATGCAGCAAATTGTTCGAATCAGTTCAAACAATATTACTCAGAGTATATAAGTATGATTTTATTGAGTCTATTATGATACAAAGACCTGCAGTGTGTGCCTTGTTGTATGAGAGAGATAATATGAATAATATGAAACAATTTTGTATTAGCTCCAAAGATTTGCGAAACCTTTTTTCTCGGAGCCTATTCATTTACACTGTTTTTTGGCGGGGCATGCTAGCCAGGTTGATTGGTATGTAGCAGAAGTGCTTCACCGGGATGCGAGTCAGTACGACCAAATAAAAAACATTCATCACGGTAGAGTTCCTTTTTATACTACAGTCTACTACAGCCACCCAACTACCCCTTCCCATTGTTCAATTTGCCATGGCGTAGCCAAAGTATTATGCCCAGAGCGATATTTATTCTGTAAATGAAGTGTATTGCATGATGACCACATGACCCTCCTGGCATGGACCACCACTGCCATGGTCATGCCAAAAAAAATGCCGTGTGGTTGAGGTTGTCTTTTTCATTTCAAGGTGGTAAAATTTATGATCCTTGCAAGCCCAATGATTTTTTCCTTGTCTTGTTGCATTTTAAACTTATGCTTATTTTAGTAACCCCACTACCTGTCACAGAAGTCGAGTTACGCGGATGGTTTACTGAAATTTGGACCCGTGTAAATTGACTTTCTCCCAGTGGTTCATTCCTTCCTTCCTTATCAAATGTATTAAATTCTGAAAGTTAAAGGAGGGCCCTGAAATTCCAGAACTGCGTAACATCAGTCTCAACTGTAATATCATGATCGCTTGAACGATACGACAGGAACACCTGAAACTGTACCTTTCATCCGACGCGTAAAACGAATACTACATCCTTCGTGAGAAAGAAGTTAATTTGCGGACCTTCGACCTTGATAAAGTGGGCCGGCTACCTAGTGAAAAAACGACTTCTTGGATGTATTGTTGAGTGATAACTCTTGAACTATATCTACTAAAAACACAGGTTAAAATAGATTAACAAAGCGGTTTTTAAATTTATGTTTGCGTGCAGTGGGGTATAGGTGACGGCACCAATCAATCAAGGGAACACCGAATGGTGTGTGATGAAAAAGAAAATGCCTTAAAGAAAGTGTCAAGTTTGCATGGTAGTCATTCGACTTCTTAATCATAGACTCAGCTCGTAATTCATCAAGTTCATTGTCAGTTTGCTATTGACTGATCATGAAGATTGTTCTGTTTGTTGTGCTAACTTTATACTGGCATTTCCTCAGTCAGGTACATACTACAGTCTGAATAATAATTTGTTTGACAGAATCGAACACCAGCGAAGGTCCGTGTGGATGTGTGAGCATAGCTTAGTCTCGCACTTTCGTAACGCTATGGTAGGCGGGAAATAAGCACCCGCCGAGTGTTGTTTGGGTCCTTACCTCATTCCTGGTGAAATTGGCACGAAGACGAAAAGAATCCGTGTAAGACAGCAGGCAGGTATTGCGAAAATTCAAGTAGTGTTCAACTTGGCGAATATTTCATTGAAAGTTGTTAGTATATCATTAAAAAACTGATCTTTAATATGTAGTGTAACATTATTCTACACAGAGCGTGCCACATGGTCGATCCGAGAAGTGGTTTTCTAATCAAAATCGGAGGGTTGAAAAGTGACTAGATTTCAGGGGCGAAGAAGATGCCGAAAAAGTACTGACTTGCATTGAATTCGCAGTTTTTATGTCTCGAAATGTGTGAAATTACGTCCGAGTTCGAATGGTATTCGAATGGTTGTATATTCCAATAGAGGTAACAATTCTTCTACCATTAGATGTTCATGATCTGCTTCAAAAGAACCTATGGTCCTCACAACGTTTTTTTGGTTGTCTTCCATATCGATGTCTGGTACGGTTGTTTAATAAATGGACGTCGGGTGCTTACCTCGTGTGAAATTCTGGGCAACCGGAGGTTCACACGGACCGCACGCAGTCGCCTGGTTGGGCGGAACGTGAGATAGTTTTTTGGTGCATGATCACGTTGTTGCACACGTGTCACGATGTCGATTGAAAACATAAGATGACGTCATTGATATATGAGCTATATATTAGCGATCCTTCACAGATATTAGGCTACAACTGATTTTCTAAAGCAGAAAGAAAATTGTTTAAGTTGCCCTCAGTTGGCGTTTGATGTGATGAAAGCAGCGTTGAACAAAAAGTCCAGAGGAGTTTTTATAGGCCTATAGGCTATTTTATAAATTATAAAAATGGTGTGTGTGGTGTGTATGTGTGTATATTTATATGTGACGGGTGGTTGTATGTAGGTGGTGTGATGTGTGTGGTTATATGTTGTGGTGTGGGTGTGAGGGGTTTGTGTGTGTGTATAATAATAAATATAGGGAGTAAAATCACTGTGTATGTTCGTTCCCATCAAAACACTGAGACTGGACTATTTTAATAGAGGGGCCGGACTACCTCCCCGCCGAAAAACTGTCCCGTACTATAAATTCAGAGAACTCGAAAAAGAACAATAATTCACACTTTACCCCCACCCCTCTTTCAGACCTTCCCCGGCACTAGGGCTAGGGGACCCAGCCCTTTCATGCGGGGTAGTACAGTGGTATTCTAGCTTTGGCTGCCGTGCGCAGAAAACCCTGACAATTAATTTCTCAACCACCTCTTGTTACCACCTTATTTTTCATTTGATTTTTGGGGTGACTATAAAACAAGCCAAAACAAAAGACCCCAACCCCAAAAAATGACCCCTCAAACTATAAAACAAAGACCCCTCACTAATAAAACCAAGCCCCATCTAAACTATAAAACAAAGACCCCTCCCACTATAAAACAAAAACCCCACTAACTATAAAACAAAAGACCCCTAACGATAAAACAAAGACCCACCTAAATATAAACAAATGACCCCTCAACTATAAAACAAAGACCCCTCAACTATAAAAACAAAGACCACAAAAGCCAAGAATTGCATATAAAAACAAATACACAAAGTTTTTTTTCTGTATATTTATTTTTAATTTATTTTAGTCATTTGGATTATTTTTATTTCGTTAGTTATTTTTTATTTTGTGAGTATTCGTTTATTGTGAGGTAGTTCTTCAGTTTAATTTGCTTATTATTTTATAATTTATATTATTATGTATGTTTTAAAAAATAGCCAAAGTGTTTTTATTGGGACTTGTCCTTCTGGATTTTTGTGGCAAAGTATTATTTTAGCCTTTTGGTCAAGCAGGGTTTTCCATAAGTTTGATCGATAGTCAATTATTATAAATTGAAATAAATGAATAGAAATGAATCTAATATAAATTAATAAGAAATAAATATAAATATAAAATAAATATAAATTTATAAATTTAAAAAATATGAAGAAAATAATAAGAAATTTTTTTTTAATGTTTTAATAAATGAAAATAAAAAAAAATAAGATGAAATAAGTAAAAATAAATAAACTAAAATAAACAAATACCACAAATAAACATTAAATAAAAAATAAAATGTCTGCGAGGGATATGGTTTGTATAGGGAAGGGCTGCATAACCCAAATCCACTATATATAAAATTAAAAGTCCTCTAATGACGTAATCAGTGACGTCATCACTTTCAAAGTTTTATATAATACTTAACTAAAAATTCTTCACCCCTACGCACCTTTACATCCGAACCTACAATCTACATACGGAACTACACACATGTCCATACGGGACCTATACTTATACACAGTTAGGTGGGTCTTTGTTTTATAGTTGAGGGGGTCCTTTGTTTTAGTAGTTGAGGGGGGGGTCTTGGGTATTGGGGTCTTTGTTGGTATAGTCACCCCTATTTTGTGCTGTTGTATAAACTATAAAAATGTAGCCGTAGCTGATAAAAGTTGACGTATATTGAAGGAAAATTGGGCGACCAATCGCCATTTAATTCAACATGCTTGGTTGTGGACAAGGCAAGAAGAGAATCTTGATCACTCCTCGGCCCCTCGCATAAATAGTGCAGCGGGAAATCATTTGGGGGCCGAGGGGAGTGATCAAGATTACTCTTATTCAGTAGTTCCCATTGCTTGCGGCAATTGTCACATTTGCATTTACAGCTACGCGGTTCCTTGCGACTATGGTCTCTCACCACTGAGCAATAAGCCGAAACCCATGGCACAGGGCACCAGCGTCATTTAACAGCATACTGTTGTATTAGTTACCGCCAAGCCCATGAAAGCAGTATGGCAAAATTACCCCGAACAGAAAAAATTTAAATTGTCGTGATTTCCCCAAGGAATCATCGAATATAAATGATCTGACATCCAGGAACATGTCAGGCATGGCCATTTAGGTTGTTGAGATAGTTTAGCAATGCAAAGATCATTAATGAAATATTTGCCTTTTCCCAAAATGGCATCACGATAGCGTTGCCACGTGGGTCGCTCCGCTTTGTGGGTAGGGGCCTTAAGACAGTGTGACCTTTTAACACAGTAGTAATGAAACAACACTCAGAAGTTTCTAATAGTTGTGTGCCACAATGGGAATTTGACCTCGGCGAGTCGAGAAACATTATACTGGCTCCATGTTCCGACAACTCGTTCGTTTGTTATTTGTTAACCAGCGAAAATTGCATTGTTACGGCCGAGTTAATTATACACTGGGGAGCCCAGAGGCTTGTTACACATGGCCAACACGATACACATTTGTTGACATGCAGTAGGTGAAAAATTATAGCGCTTGGCAACTCGCACTCCCGAAGTGCACATGGGTAGGGGAGGTAGGCAACACTTCGGCTTCCTGTTTTTACTGTCGGCAAGTTTGAATGGTAGGTAAGGATGCTTGTCCAAATGTTTTCTTTCAACAAAATCTTCAACTTTAATCTGAGAGATTGTGGTTCACATGTCATATTAACAGGGATAGTAATATATATTATGGAACACAATTTGTTTATTTTAGGAAATTATTTGAATTTTGAGTATAGCTATGGCCATTCCGTGAGTGAGTGGAGAACTTTCTAAATTTAGAAAGTTCATTTTCCCAACTGTGAGACATTACCTTCCAAATTTCTCTTTGGTGCAAGATAGGGTAATCTCCATGAGGTTTTTAAAAAGTCATTAGAATTAATTTTCTGGACTCAGTGGTGGTGTAAATTCTTGAAGTTTTGGGCAGTAAGAAATACAACAATATGCAGGAACGCGGACATTTTGTTTATAAGTTGAATAAGGCTGACGTCACATTATGCAGCTTCTTTGCAACACAATCCATCGCGCTGCTTACAGCACAACGTACCTTCCGTGCGTTATATTGTCAAACGATGAAGAGACTAGCTAAGATCAACTGTCGCCGAAGCTGTGAGGTTGGCTAAGGCCTGACACGCCCAATGGGCTGCTTTTGACCAGAAATAGTGTGCTCAAAGCGCCACTTTCGGCAGGACCGGTTTAGTAGAGCTGTGTTTTTTGAACAAAAAACAATGATGGGGCTAATTTCCCCACCACTGCCAGCGCGGTGTGTCAACCCCTAACTGAATTTTTGTTAGCAACACTGGAGAATTGCAACAAAACGTTGAATCATTCTGTGACTGGGATGGTTTGCGTGCACATAGTAAAGGGTGGTATTAATATAAGTACACTTCCAGTGCAGGTTTCTTAGATACAACGGGGGTGAGAGGAATACAAGAAGAAGACCGCAGGTTGGTACAAAGTAGCCCGCATTTGTATAAATATTAGAGATTTTCGTTCTCGGACGGTCCTCTTAGCGGCGCCGAATAGGCCCTCTCTATAGCCCAGTCGACTGACTATTGTATATCAGGGCGGACGGAAGCTGAGTCTTAGTGTGAGCAGGAGGAACATCGCCTTTGCGATCCATGGATCAGCAGCGATGCGTAATTTGTCGAATGGCCCAATCACTGCGGCCCCCACTGGTTGTTGAGCCTAGGTGTAAACACGAGGATGTGGTATCTGATCTCCTGTCCAATCCCACTGAGTGTACGTTAATAACCGTCTTATTAATAATATGTTGGACAGAATTAAACATTTATTTTCCCCCTACTTGTCATTTTGCCAAAGGCGAACACCGCACATGTCACATAAGAACTTTTACCGTGATGAACGTTGTATTTGGTTGTACTCGCATCCTGGTAGAGCACTTCCGATACAATACACCTTAGCAGTTTTGAGAAGTGTAAAAAAAATGGCCGAGAAAAAAAAGGGTTTCGCAAATATTTGGAGCTATAGTCTCCGTAATATGTTTGAAAAAGCGTACGCTGGGTACCTGATTGTGACGACCCTGTACAACGGCACATCGTGTGTCTATTTTATCGTGGGGTCTTACACGCTGGTCCAGACAGTGCCGACGGGTTGGTAAAGTTGGAAGAATTTAGTATTCTGCCACAGGTACGAATTCGGCAACGTGAACGGAGATAAACTGCAGGTAAAGGTGGACCAATTTTAAGTGGTGGCCAGAAATACTAAAATTCATTCCCGTACATTACTGACCCCACTTTGCCTGACACTGCTAGATTTCAGCAGCCTTTACGGAATAATGGGCATGGGATTACTGTGCTTTATTCCGAAAGGCTGCGAATTCTGAGTCGTGTCCAGGCAAAGTGGGGCTGGGTCAGTACATTGTACCAACACCCGTGCGACATTACGCCCCAATGACAGCAGATTGTCGAATCAGTTCAAACACTTATTACTCGACTAAAGAAAAAAGTTTCCATATTATTACCTCGACTCGTAAAACCAAGGCAACATACCTGGGAAGGTCTTGTATCAGTATTAGATTGCAATAAAAATTCATAGTAGTGATTCTGAGATACAAAATTCAGGGGAAATCCTTCCAAAAATTGTATAGTTCCACAACAGCGACGACAGCGGCAATACTATGCGCCATTACTCAACATGTGAAAACAAATTGTATTTTTGTTATATCTAAGCCTTTTTTGAAAATCACTGTCATGATTGTATGATAAGGACATTAGCAACAAAACTTGGTTGAAGTCATTTATCTTGGAGTTGTATGGTGAATTCAGTAATCTGCTGGCAAACAATTTTTAAGTAAACTCTTATGCAAACCTAAATAGAGCGGTCCATAACGGAAAACCGCATCGATTAAAGAATGGTCTGCATTTGATAGTATATTTAGGGGTGCATTGCGAACTAACCGCACCTCGTCATCGTTGCGATGAGTAATTGGTCGAAGAATGCAACAAACCTCCAGGGTCAGGCTCCAGCAGAGCTTGTTCTGATTACATGTTTAATGGGCAGTCGGGGTATACAAGCGCGCAATCAGGCGATGTCGCCGAATATGCCAATGTTCCTAAATTGGGCGATTGTTCATTGCCAAATACGGCGAGGTTTGCTATTAGATTAATTCAGTGAGATCACAAAGACAAACGATTCTTCACAAAAATATTATTTTGCCAATTAGGCCAAATTTTCATTATTTAAAAAAAAAATCATTATTTGCATAAACAATGTTCTTCATCACAAAAAATCAAAATTCAAATCATCAAACAGCTGCAAAAGAGTACAATTATGCAATAGCAACAAAAAGACTCTGAACATGACCGCCCAGGGCTAGAATTTCGGCGAGAATCCGAGATTCGATTCTCGCAAAGATTCTCGTAAACTGATTTGCGTAAATCAATGTTGATTCTCGTAAACTTTAGAAAGTAACACAGTAACGAATTAGATGATTCCCGCAAAATTTGTTTTTGGGAGATGTTGTAAATCTTTAAATATATTAGGTCAAGATCTGTCAATATTTAGTGGTATATAAATGATCTCATTGTTATTATCCATTCAGAACTTTGCATGCAGCTTTTGAGTAAATATAATTTAAAAAATATAATTTTGGCATTTTCATTCAATAAATTTCACATCAAACAATGCATCTCTGTGAATGAATGTGGTAATAAGCATGCAATCCACTGCGCAGGGCTCGAAAAAATGTAAATTTCCTGGGAAGATAGTCGCATTTCTCACAGATTTCCCGCTATACCTTATGTGTAAATTTCCCTCCAAATGGCCAAGTTTCCCTCCAAATGGTCAAATTTCCTGGGAAGGAGCTTCCCAAATTCCCCACTTTTTCGAGCCATGCCACTGCGTGCAAATGCAGGCGCGCTACGCGATCGCAGTAAGTTACGCGAATGAAGCGCCGTAAATAGTTCCTCTGAGCTGTATTTACGGGTGGGCGTGGCTTAGGGTACTATTTACGGATGGCGCCGATTTTTTGCCACATAGTTGCGAACTATTTTTAATCACGTGATAGAGTTTCAACCAATAAACAATCTTAAATTTATTAATGAAGTATATAATATGTACTGTAATCCAAAGTTTTGACAAAAATGGTGAGTATGATTTTTATGGTGAATATCGCCCAGTTCGCCGTAGTCGCTCAACTGGGCGATCGCCCGATTGAGCGCTTGGTCCCGACTGTGAAGTGTGCGTATCTCTGTTTGATCCCACTGTAGTCCTGATGATTATGACTATAGTGGTTGGGTTTATTGTCCCCGCCGGATGAGTTCGGAACGGGGACTATGAAACGAACAGCGTCCGTTAGTCCGTCCGTTCCTCCGTCCGTCTGTTCGTCTGTGATAAAAATGTTAACCCACTTTGTGTACGATTTATCTGGAGTTTCGTAAAGGCTACAATGATGTACCTTGGTGGAAAGAAGCGGGTTGATGAGTTCTCGACCCGATAAGATTTTGGCCAAAAAAAAATATGTTAAGGTATCTAATTTGCATAATTTAGAACATGTTTCCTCATAGGCTTGTATACAAGTTATCTGGAGTTCTGTATGCATATAATGGGTAACTTGGTGAAGGAAGCGGTTTAAGAGTTCTCGACTGATTAGTTTTTTTGGCATATTTCTCGGGAAATCAGCGTAATCGCTATTTTTGAAACGGTACCATCGTATACAACACAAAATTCCTTCACTGCATGAAGCCTATCATGGTTGCATCTTCTTCGCGCCATTTTGGAAGGATGTGTAATATATGTGGCTCAGGTAATGCAAATGGACTAATTAAATATGCATAATTGCTGTATCGCTAAATTGGTTACAATCGGATATACAAAACTTCCTTCGCTATGTGGAAGACCACTTGCCATACATAGGTTTTTTGTGGTGAGTTGTAATTGGGTCAAGTGCTTGTGGGGGCCAATTAAAGGGGCATTTTTTGATACAATTTATCTAATTAAATATGAATTACTCCTATCACTGAAACAGTACATCAGATATACAGAATCCTTCACTACTATGAAAGACTAACTCGCACACTGGGTCAAAGTGCTTGTGGCCCAATTATATGGCATTTTTTTTTTTTTTTTTTTTTTTTTTAAAATTCATAATTGCTGTATGCTGAAACGATACATTGCCTATGCATGGTGGGAGTCGGGGAGGGTGGGTTGTGGGAGGGGAGGGATGGGGTGGTCCTCAGGAGGGTGGTGGGGTGTCCTCGGGAGTTGGAAGGGTGTCTCGGGGAGGTGAGGGTGGGGTGTCCTTCGGGGAGGGGGACGGGTGGGGTGTCCGGGAGGAGGAGGTGTCCTCTGTCTCGGGTGCAGGGTGTGGGGTGTCGGGGATGGGGTTGGTTCACTTTTCTGTTTGTAGTTGCATTTATCACATGTTAGATAACTGCAATGTATTAGGGACTGTAGTGAAAAGATCTTAATGTGATTGTGCAAATCCGGATAAATTGTAAATTTGTACACAATACTTTATACCTTGATAAAAAAAATTGATGGAAGCACTTGCCACACCCCTTGCATAGCCCCAGCTTGGATTTCAAGGTTACATAGGGATAAAATTTTTCAAATGTTCAAATTGTGTTGAAAAGCACACCATGCTGTCTGTCTGGTTACAAGGATTCAAAAAAGGTATAGTTTATACTACCTGTGACTTATAGTTTAGGAATTATGGTGTAAAAACTGTAAAAATGGTAAAAAAAATTGTTGGTTTAGCTCATAGAATGAAATATAGGAATAGTTTTGACTATCTTATGTGTCTGGTTATTAACCAAAATGGCAAATAAAGTGAACAGCTATTGGCAGCTATTGGATTCTATTGACCTGTGACCTATTTTGTTGGATAACGTGAAAACTAAGCATAACAGATTTAAGGCAAACTATTCCTTATTTCAATCCTTTAAGCTAGGGAAACATTTGCACCACATATTACTGAATCAAAGCAACTTTTAACTTTTGACCCATGTACAAACCAAAATTGACTTTTTTCACCATTTTTACAGTTTTTACCCCATAATTCCTAAACTATAAGTCACAGGTAGTATAAACTATACCTTTTTCACCATTTTTACAGTTTTTACCCCATAACTCCGGAACTATAAGCCATAGATAGTGTAAACTATACCTTTTTGGAATCCTTGTGACCAGACAAACACCATGGTGTACTTTTTAACACATTCAGAACATTTTAAATTTTTGACCCCTGTACAACCTTGAAGCCCAAGTTGGGGCCATTAAGGGGGGTTGGCAAGTGCTTCCATCAATTTTATGGATTGTCAATGCATAAAGTACTTGTGTGCAAAAATTCACAATTTTATCCAAAAGCGCACACTCTTACACTACAGACTCCCCTGCTAATGTTGGGTTTGGAAGAAGTGATGGACCATTTGGCAAAGGCGAATAGCATCCATTGGTATGGGCACATGCTGAGGAAGGATGACAGGCTTGTTTTAAGAAGGGCTTTTGAGTTTGAGGTGGGAGGTTTGAGGAGGAGAGGACATCCAAAGAAGACTTGGAAAAAGCAACTGGAGGAGGAGAGTAGAAACCTAGGAGGGTTGGTTTGACGATGGAGGATGCATTGAATCGGTTGAAGTGGAAGGAGGGAGTAAGGGTGGTTGCTGTGATTTGTTCACGGGAACAAAACCAGATTTAAAACTTTGGTCTTACTACTTACTTACATAGTGATCGCGACATTCGGTGGGGACATATTTTACACATCGCGTAAATCCAAGTTCGCCTTGTTTCTTCTGCCATGAACCGGGGACAAGTCAACGCTATTGTGCTAGATTTCGCCAAAGATTTTGATACTGTACCACATCAGTGGTTACTCTCTAAGGCTCCATCAGTTTGGCATCAATGGTACACTCCATAAATGGATTTCTAGCTTCCTAACTCAACTTGACCAGACCTTTGTTATTCAAGGTATTAGTTCTGAGCCGGTCAAAGTATTATCTGGAGTCCCACAAGGCACAATACTGGACCCACTTCTCTTTTTAGTCTATATCAATGATATAACAATAATATAATTGGTCTGTCATCAAACGTGTGCTTATTTGTTGATGACTGAGCCATTTATTGCAAAATTACATCACCATCTGACTGCGAACTTATCCAGCAAGACCTAAAGACCCTGGAGAGGTGGGGGCAGCACTGGCAGATCATGTCATTTAAACCAGACAAATGCAATGTTATTCATTTCACAAACAAGAGAAATATTATTGAATATGCCTTATTGGTCATGTTTTGTTGGCAGGCGACAAACCGCAATGGCAGGCGACAAACCGCGATGGCAGGCAACACATGCGGTCCAAGGACCGATGTATTTTTATCCATTATAAGGTTTTTGGGTCATTCCATGTTAAAATGAAATCACCCAAAAAAGGGAAGTTTACACCTGACACACTTCAAATCAGCTCATATTTTCTTATTAGTTCGTTGGCTGGGTGGGTCCCCATGTGCATGAGATGTGTCCTAAGTTACTCTTCACAGCCATGGACTAGACCATCAGACATAACAAAAAAGTGAGGGTAGACTTTTGCTTACCCCCGCACTTTTTTCGCTAGAGGGCGTTTTCAACACACAATCAAAATGGCCGCCAAATGTCCATTTAACACCAATATACAAACGTTTTCATAGCCACAATGGGTGTGAAATGGTCCAAGTTTTTGTAGATGTTTTCCTATATTTGTGATGTTCAAATGTAAAGAGCAGGTCACACTAACCACTTCAATGTATTCCTCATTGAGGCCCGCTTTCAAACAGGCCGCCAAATGCAATTTTAACACCTTATAATGATGTTTTACTATCCAAAAATGGGTGAATGTCCCAGGTTTTTTCAGCGTTTTGCTATAATTTGTTGATGTCAAATGTAATGAGCAATCACCTTCACACTCAAATGTAGGGTCCTTATTGAGTGTGCTTTTCAAAAAAAATGGCCACCAAATGCGATTTTAACACCTGAAATGATGTTGTAATAGTCATAAAAAGGGTAAAATGACTCTGCTTTTCAGTGTTTCCTATATTTTGGTTGATGTCATATGTAAATGAGTGCTCACTTCTTTACCTTAAATTATGCTCAGGTGAGGGCACTTTTCGAAATGGCTGCCAAATGCATTTTAGTAGCACCTCATAATTAATGTTTTTACTATCCAAAAATTGGGGTAAATGGTCCAGTTTTTCAGTTGTTTTTGCTATATTGTGGATGCCAAATGCATAGAGCGGTCACATTCACCACTTAAATGAATTCCTAATGGAGGGCGCTTTAAAAGTTGCCGCCAAAATGGCTATTTAACACCTTATAGTGAATGTTTTAATAGCCAAAAAAAGGGTGAAAATTGCCCGGTTTTTTCAGTGTTTCCCTAATTGTTGTTTTTCCCCCTTTATTTGTTGACTGGTTTTATTTATTCAGTACTACAAAATGGCATTTCATCATTTTCTCTTTTTTTTTCTTACAGTTAATTTTTATATTAATTGATATTAATGATTCTAGTTATATGTTTTCATTTATGGATTAGATGATTTATGTAGTACTATGCTGTTTATTGTGATATAAAACTAATTTTTGGGGGGGGCTGATAGGTTGTCACTTAGCCAGCTCCACCTGCGACGAAGCGAAATGATTGTGACTGATTCTATGGCAGAGTAATAATAATTTACAATCGTGCTGTGACGTCCTCGTAGCATGAGAGAAGAATTCCATATGACAATACGTTTGGATATGATGCCAATGTCTGAAAGATGAAGACACAAATTCTGCGCACAACTTGGGATTTCTCAGACCCAGCTTGAAATATGTGTGGAAGGTCTGCGTCAACTGCAAACAGGCTGGAGATAATCTTTGATTCTTACATGACAAATCTGTGAAGGACTCGGAACGAAAACAACATCAGGGGATGCTATCAATTGAATTTATCAACATCAATCAGGATTCCCCCCTTCCTGTAAAGATGGACAGGTTCTGAGCATCAAATAGTAAGCCCATATATGGTTTAAAATGGTCTAAAATTGTTGTAAAGATACCAACAAATTTTAACAGATTTTTTTTTAGAATTATCCTGCTCAATCTGCCGTAGCAACTCATCCCAGGTATATATAGCAACCAGTTTTTTGGTTTATGGTTCATAAAGACAAACAAGGAGGAAAATAAGATAATGGTTACCATAAGGAGGCTTACATTTTTGTATCAAATTATCAAAACTTGTCATATGTAGCATTCATTATCGTTACCACCTCTCTGCTACATGCTAACAATCGTGTGTGCCTTTCAAATGTAATCCATTGGAATGCAAATCATCCCGTAGTAGAGTAATAGCGCCAACTTACAAGTAAACGAAAACAGGACTGTGATCAGTTGTGATCTGGCATTAAATTGACTGCCTGCAAATCATGATGAGTAGATACGAACATCAGCCTCTTCTCTACTATATCTAAGTTAAACTCAGGAACCTCATTACTACTGAAACCACCAAAGAGAGAAGGCAGGTATCACTCTCCTGACATGAAACTGGAGTATGTTTCTATCGTATGTGAAGTTTGGGGGCTGCCCTTTTTGCCGATTCTTTATGGATAAGGTGTCTCGATATTTCTCCTTGTTACTAATTGAAGCCCGTAACCTGTCCATCTCGAAGGGGTGTATCCCAATTGATTGTTGTTAATTCAATTTAATTAGTAACATGACTTGGGTTATTTCGTTCAGATCATTCACAGATTTGTTATTGTAAGAATCAAAGCCTGTTGCAGCTGACGCAGTGACCTGTGAAATCCCCAAATGGGCTGCAGAAGTTTGTCTTCAGCTTTCATACATTGGCCATCATGTCCACTATTTATGTCGTGTGGAAATCTTCTCTCCTCCTATTAGACGCTTACAGTGCAATTGTCAAGTATTACGATATTTCCATACGGGTAAATCGTCACCATCATTTCGCTCGTCGAGGTGGCAGCTGGCTAAGCGCACACCCTATCAGCAACTTGCAATTGTAATCTCATCAATACACCATGTACTGGATAATCATCAAATGCATTAAACTGAAACATTACTAGAAAATCCTCAAACAATCTACAAAAGCTTGATCAAAACAGAGATAAATAAAACCGGCAATTAGTTAGTACTGAATAAAGTAACTCAACAAATAATGGGGAAAAAATCACCACTAGGGAAACACTGAAAAACTGGGGCCATCTCATTTTTTTTTGGCTATAATTAAGATGTTATATAAGGTGTTAATCCCTCATTTGGGCAGCCATTTTGAAAGTGGTCCTCCATTAGGAATACATTTGGTGAAATGTTCCCCTTTAATACATTTGGCCTCCATCAAATTTATACAAAACACTGAAAAACTGGGCGATTTCACCCCATTTTTTGGCTAGTAAACATTGGTTATGAGGTGCTAAATTGCATTTTGGCGGCCATTCTGAAAGCACCCTCCATTAGGAATACATTTTAAGTAGTGAAGTGACCGCTCCATACATATAGGAAAACGCTGAAAAGCTGGGTCATTTTACCCCTTTTTATGGCTATTAAAACATCATGATAAGGTGTTAAATCGCATTTGGCGGCCATTTTGAAAAGCGCCCTCAATGAGGAATACATTCGAGTGGTGAATGTGACTGCTCTTTACATTTGACATCAACAAATACAACAAAACACTGAAAACCTGGGCCATTTCACCCCATTTTTGGCTGGCAAAACATCATTATGAGGTGTTAAATTTCATTTGGCGGCCATTTTGAAAAGCGCCCTCAATAAGGAATACATTTAAGTGGTGAGTGTGACCGCTCTATACATTTGACATCAACAAATATAGGAAAACTATACAAAACTGGACCATTTCACCCCATATTATGGCTATGAAAACGTCGTTATATGGCATTAAATGGCATTTTGGCGGCCATTTTGAAAACGCCCTCTAGCGAAAAAAGTGCCGGGGTAGCAAAAGTCTACCCTTACTTTTTTGTTATGTCTGATGGTCTAGTCCATGGCTGTGAAGAGTAACTTAGGGCACATCTCATGCACATGGGGACCCACCCAGCCAACGGACTATATGGAGTAATTTGAGCTGAAAAGCTGAAATATCAAGTTTTAGCTCTATTGGACAGTTGGTTTGTGCTATGGCATGCCTTTTTATCCCCAGGCAAAATAATAAAACGAAAGAAACAGATATATGCCTCATGTCGGCAAATAGCAAGGATCAATCATTTGTTCACTGAGTCAAGCAGAATCAAGATCAGCCATAAATGAGTTTCCTGATGAAATAATTAGAACAAAAAGTGACTAAACAGGGCACACTTAAACAGGATGTGAATACCCCAGTTAACTTCTTGTGTAGTTACCTGCAAAGCAGGTGATTGAAAGCAAAAATACTATGGTATTAAAAGGAATGCCAAATAACTCAATATGTGAAATTACCCCTAAGTGAACTACACAGGTGATTACCTATGAAGCAATATTAAAGCTGAGCAATGAGGCAGAAGCTAGTTATCTATGGTTAAAATCTTGCTCAAATTCATAAATTACACTACTTTGTGCATGGGCCCTCGGTGACTACCTGAGCTCTTCCTCTGGCAGGCGGGAAACCTTGAAAGGTGACATGAAAGAGATTAAATTAATTAGTAGATACATTTGCATATATTTACATACAAAGAACTTCCATTACTGCTTAGCTTTTTGCAAACTTGAATAGAGTTATCTCAAATTTGAGCAAACCCCCTGCTACAGACTGAATCCAAATTAGAATGCTGTATAAGCACTCCCACGCTTAAGGCACTGCAAGGTAAGATACAACACAGTATTATTAAAATACTGACTGGATTCGGAAATTTAAATACCAAAATAATATTTTTAAATACTTCAACCTAAAGTGACTCTGCAAAAGATCAATTTAAAAAAACCACATGTACTGTACCAGAGGGAAGGAGCACCTGTTAAAGCAAAATCTTCCAGTTATGATCTTTGACGTATTCATGTGTAATACTAATAAAAATGGGAGTGGAGGGAGGGGAGGGAAAATAATTGATCAATTAAATCAATTATTACCATAGAAAAAATGCCTCAAAACAGCTGATGGCCCCTCATTCAAATATAGTGCTCTCAGTAGAATAGCTGATGTGCCACTGTAGAACACTGAGGGGTCAGTTCACATTTTACATTGATGACTGCATAAATGTCTCATTCAAGTTTGTATTAATACCTTTTTGCAGGTAACATATGGTTATGTAAGAAGACAGCAACACAGAAAGACCGAGATGGCTGACATCGTCTCCAATCAGGTTAGTAATCATTTTAGTACTGCATAGCACAACATTTTTTGTAATGTTTACAGTTACGGTGACTAAGCCTATAGCACAATGGTGGTATTTACGGCGGTGTAGTCTGTGTTACAGACTGCGAAAAATATTATCTAAATTGGTATTGTGTGAGAGCCTAATGTTATCAGTCCACCATATAGAATGTGTGTAAATGAAACTAAATTTCAAATATCTCTGGAAATCAAAGGGGTTCTATATTCTTTGCATCAGAGGGTGTGTTACTTTGTTTTGTCTTGAATATGTATCATAATTGGGTCTGAACCTATGGATCCTAGCGAGAAAGTTGAACATTTTGTCAGGTATTTCGGTGATCGCAGACATGAAAAGTGAACACGCAATCGCTACGATTGTATCCATTTTTCCCACAATGCCTTTCAATATTTTTTCCAGTCTTGAGAATTTTCAAGCACCGAGTTTCAATTTATGCCAACTTTTTTTCAACTTTAAAATCAGGATTATGTACTTACCAGACAGTCGTAGGTGTTATTTGGGTTAGAATATTTTTGCAGGCCCTAAAATTTGCTCTTTGCCTTTTGCTTGTGAAAAGCATGAAAATAGAAACCATCTGAAAATAAACCCCTATAATAATAATAATAATTTGTCTTGGTCTGAAGTGACGATGCACACATACATGATGATACACCCAGTACTGCCTTTCAGTTACAGTGTGTTTTGCTTTGACAACATGCATGCTGACTTTTAGTCCATACATTGTATAGACCTATACTGTTACTTCACACTTCAGACAAGCTTGAGTTTATGTATTTAGAAGGAGATGACCTATATGCATGATTCTAGCAGAATCTATGACGAGGCGAAACTCAATTCAATATACGTGAGGATCAAGTAAATGATACAACCCGAGAGAATTATTAGACAATATTATATAGAAACTCGGAGAAACTGGCGAGCATTGAGCCTTATCAATGCTCGCCAGTTCTCTAGTTTTCTATGTAATAAAGTTTGAGCATAGCACCTAATGAAGAACATAAAGTGCATATTATTATTTTTTATTATTACCCATTGGTAGATCACCAGCTATACAAAAAGATTCACTGAGAGTGAGTGGTAGACATTGGTGTGCACAATGTCTCAGGATCTTCATTCTTAGCACATTGTGAAGAAAGACATCACCAGGTGACCTACAGTAGTATAGAATAGCATTTTGCAATTGGCTGAAACTTAGGTTTTCTGAATACTGCATAAGTTTATGAATATGCCCCTCAAAGGGGCATTTTGTGATCCACAGCCTCGCTCGTTATATCATCTGAACCGTTGGCATAAGTAGAGTATGTGTGTGCAATTTTACTTGCAAATTCGATTGACTGTAGAAGAAATTTGTATTTTTATGTACAGTGGCCTATGGGGCACTGTGATACAAACATTTGTTCATAATATCAAATTGGAAGTAACCTTTTTTTGGGAATATCTAGTGAAACAAAAAAACAAGGTGCTGGGATCACAAAATGCATCTTTAACAACACTCCAGCTGCATTCATCTATGATAGGCTTGACAATTTAACATGGACTAATAGATTAATTGAACTTGTATTTAAGAACATAATGAAGAAACCAGTGTTGAACAAAGAACAATAAAGGAAAGGATGGTTGGTGTTCAAAGGTCTCAGTTTACTTTCAACAAGGGTGTTTTCATGGTCCTACCTTCTGCTGAAACCTGGAGTAAAGCAGAGACAATTACAAGACTGTTTGGAATTGAATTTCCCAATGCTACATGTATTTATTGGCAATTGTGACATAAAGTTATAAATTATGTTATTTCACAGGAAGCAGCACTTTATACCTATTTTTTATTTTAATTTTCAAAAAAGAATGTCAGACTTGAAGTTGATTTTCAATAGCAACTGTGTCGATACCAGGAAAGCCGAAACTGGCCCAACAGGTTTTTCAAGTGTCTCAGATAATTGGCCATAACTCCTGAACCAGACCCCCAAATTACACCAACTAAAAATCTCATGAAAGCTGGAACATTCCTAAAAAGAATCAAATAGAGTCAATTGAGATGAACTTAAGTTTTTGGCCAAAAAAAATTAATCTTTGATTGTATATTTTTTTGGGGGACAGTCTGTAGTAAAGTTCCAAGGTATAACTCTAAATTGTAGTTGTCTGCAACTTTAGTGCTATGTAAATGATTTGTTTTGATTTTTTGTTTATACTGAAACACCTGCACCAACACGACATAGTTTTTGCTGTTTATGAATGTAGGTTAAGTGTAACATTATAAATTAAGCCTTGCTGTATCTCTTCTCTATTTGCCTGTATGCTCCCCTTCCTGCTCTTTTTTTCTAGCTGGCCCGTCAGCTGACTGAGATGGTGGATAACTTCACCTTGCTTGACATCCTCAGCAAGGAAGAACAGGAGGAGATCCTCTCTCGTAAGATAGACACATCAAGGCAAAGAACGAGGAACGACTACGTAGGCACCAGGTAGAACATTATTCCAGAATGCATCCAGATCATGACAACTGACTGCAGAGTTGCCAACCATATAAATAGCCAAAATATGACAAAGTTGTCAGTGTGCTTGTTTTACAGGATACACAGCTTTCAACAACAAGACCTGTTTCCCACTCGTTTGTTTGTTATTTGGGTTGTTGTTTATGTATTTGTTGTTTTAATGATCCACTTGCAGATATTGAAATTGTCTAATTTTGTTATTAGAACACTTGCGTCTTTGGAAATTACACAATTAGAGGATTTGTGTCAAGTTAGCACATGTGAGAGTGACAACAAGAGAAGTCACCATTATGAATATGTTGGGAACTCTGTAGTTGATTGATGTGCAGTATCTTTGCTTGAATCATACTCTTAGTACTAGTCTATAACATCATAATTGTACTGATCTGCAAGTGTCATGTGAAATAATATTTTAAAGGGGCATTTCGTGATCCACAACCTCGTCCCCCCGACTTACAAAAAAAAAATTGAGATTTTTATATCATCTGAATCGTTAGCCTTAGTAATCAATGTGTACCTAACCTTACATGCAAATTCAGCAGTATCTGTAAGAAATTCACAATTTTGTGTTTTCTGTCTGTAAACAGACAGAAATGACAGCACAGTGGCCTATGGGACCGTGGGAAACAAGCAATTGCTCATAACTCAAAACCGTAAGACCGGAATCAACTAAAATTGTGTTAATAAGGTTTTCTCAAGGATATCTAGTGAACCATGAATAAAACAGAAGGTGCTGGAATCACGAAATGCCTCTTTAATTAAATGCAAGAAGTATGTAATGATGTCGCCTGGTTTTAGGTAGATTTGGTAACACCCTTCATACATATTATGGATTTAGAGTTGAGTGCTTCAAATGATTTGAAATTCTACTTTAAAAATGCAATACATAATTGACTATTTTGGTGCAACAGAGCATAATGTGCGGAGGTCCATAACAAGAATCAATCACAGGCCAAAAACAACCTGTTTTTTGTTCAGACACAGACATCATTACTAACTCTGCTAACTCACAAAGTTTGTTTGTTAATTCTCTTTCATATTTAAGTCAATAGTGTTTTACATCACACTCACTCCTTATCCATCTTGTCTGTGATATTTGTTTGTTATATGCATCGAAAAAGTTTTAATTCTTACATGTTTAATATATTTTTAATTTTTCGGCATCAACAATTGACCCCGACCCCGCCCACTAAGTTTCGTCTGGATACACCAAAGTTGACCTCCTTTGACCTTGAATGACCCCTGATGACCTTTGATCCACTAACCAATACAAACTCAGTCTTCGGACGGTCAAGGGGCACCCACCCTCCAAGTGTTGTTTAGATTTTAAAAACTTAAATTCAATTCAAAGTACACATTCACTATTTTGTTAAAACAAACTTTGATCCAAATATCGCAAATACAAAGAATATCTAATAATAAAAATGATATTTCAATCCATTTTAATGTGAGAGCTAAAAACGTGATTTTGTAAGCCCCATCTAGTACTGTGTAAAACTAATATTGGTTGACCGAAATAGGGCACATTTTTTATAACATCCAAACCAAACATCTTTTAGCCCTAAGATTTCACAGGGTAGATGAGAAAATTGGTAGCTTTCAGCAGACACCAAAATGTTGAACACCTCCAGTAACATTTTTTTGGGACAAGGCTATTTGCGATCGGGTCATTCAAAACAGAATGGGGTGCAAAAATTAAGTGTGATAAACCATGGAGTAATACTGGTTGTATTGACTGTATTGGTGGTGTGTGCCCTCAAATAGGCTGTCTTTTATTCTTCAAACTTGTATCATTGTAAAAAGGTTCAATTAGCTTTGGTTTTGTAATTTATGACAGGTTTTCAACTGTTTGTGTCACCTGCTATATCTAGGAGACAGGAAATAATCCCAGGAATCCTAATGTGATAACCAAATTTATCTGAAATACATAGTTTGTGAGAAGATATAAATTAAAATACTAAAGGTGGGTTACCCAATTGCATCCCCATTTTACTCCAGGAAAATAGACATTTTGGTATGAGAAAAAAGTTCATATTTTTCTCATTATGCCAGTGAAATTAGAGGCCCAGGAAATGTTTTGTTTTGATGTTATGAACAAAAATGAACAAAAACATCTCTAAAAGTGGTTGACCACATTAATTAACACACACTGTCCTATGGGCGAATTTAGTATACATTTTGCTTCTACTGTCCAACTTATTCAATTCAGTTTGTAATTAAATGTTTTTTTGGGGATATGCTTCTACTTCAGGGAGAAAAATCATATGGAGAATCAGCCCAAGCCCCATATGAGGTGTACACAGATTGGGGTCAAAGGTCATGTGGGTGGAATAAGGGGAAATTCTGTCTTCCTCATATTCTAAAGTGGTACATATGCAAATGTTAAACATTTTCTGATCCCTACGAGGGGCAAGACATGTGGTTCGATAACTGCCTTGTACATTTTAAAATACATACAAAAATGGTTAAAACCAGGTTGTTTTGCATGACTTTTATGGACCAAAAAGTTGAAACATGAGAAAAACCCTCCAGAAGATTGGTATGCTGAGCAAGATGGAATTACAATTGTGCTCTTCAGATATATTTATGATTTTTTTTTAATTATTGGATACTAGGCGGTCCTGGGTTTTGTGATCACCTGGGTTTGCAATCACCTGGCTTGAATGACCCCTGATGACCTTGTTGTGACCTTTAAAATTTTAAGCATCAACAATCGACCCCACCCTCCAAGTTTGATGTCCATTCACCATTTATTTACCCATTTGTCCTCCTTTGACCTTGAATACAAACCAATACAAACTTTGGCCGGAACGTGCGACCCAAGGTCTCCGAGAAAATAGACGCGGTCAGACAGACACACAGACAGACCACCAGTATTAATATATAGATAGATAACATTATTTTTTAAAATAAGGTTTTTCAAATGGAAAAACATTATTTTTTTTAAAATAAGGTTTTTCAAATGGAAACTTTTTCACCTGTCAATTGATAAACCAAGATTTTCAAATTACTGGACATTTAAAAATTTTGTTTTTCTGTTTGAAAATCCTGTTTTTCTGTTTGAAAATCCTGTTTTTCTGTTTGAAAATCCTGTTTTGGCTGATTTAGCATGGCCCTCTCTATTTGTTCACATTTTGTAAAGTCTTCATTTCTCCCAGTTTTGGATGGATTTTTGTGAAAGTTGATGATGATGAACAATGTTTGGGTGGACAAGTTTTTCAATTAGCAACCAAAGAAGCCAGTTATTTCAATGAATGAACCAGGTTTTTTTGGTTGAAATACTTAGATTCTTTGAATTAATTAAGCATGCCCTAAATGTCATGCTTAATCTGTAGACAGGGGACAGCCAAGAGTTGCAGCATCAGAGCCATCCATCTGTAGACAGGGGACAGTCTAGAATTGCAGCATGGCTCTTTTCAGAGCCATCCATCTGTAGACAGGAGGACAACCTATAGTTGCATCATGGCTCTTTTCAGAGCCATCCATCTGTAGAGAGGGGGACAACCTATAGTTGCATCATGGGTCTTTTCAGAGTCGTCCATCTGTAGAGAGGGGGACATCCTATAGTTGCAGCATGGCTCTTTTCAGAGCCGTCCATCTGTAGAGAGGGGGACAGCATAGAGTTGCATCATGGCTCTTTTCAGAGCCATCCATCTGTAGAGAGGGGGACAGCCTCTAGTTGCAGCATAGCTCTTTCAGAGCCATCTATCTATAGAGAGGGGGACAGCCTATTATAGTTTACAGCATTGCTCTTTTCAGAGCCGTCCATCTGTATACAGGGGGACAGCCTATATTTGCAGCATGGCTTTTTTCAGAGCCATCCATCTGTAGAGAGGGGATAGCCATATAGTTGCAGCATGGCTTTTTTCAGAGCCATCCATCTGTAGAGAGGGGGACAGCCTATAGTTACAGCATGGCTTTTTTCAGAGCCGTCCATCTGTAGACAGGAGGACAGCCTATAGTTGCATCATGGCTCTTTTCAGAGCTGTCCCTCTGTAGAGAAGGGGACAGGCTATAGTTGCAGCATGGCTCTTTTCAGAGCCATCCATCTGTAGACAGGGGACAGCCTAGAATTGCAGCATGGCTCTTTTCAGAGCCATCCACCTGGAGATGGGGGCAGTCTAAAGTTGCATCATGGCTCTTTTCGGAGCCATCAGTGGTCAAGAGGTGTTCCACAGGTTTTAGTTCCAGTTTATTTGTCAGGAGGAAATCAGAGCTATTCATGACAAAGGCTTGTTGGCAATTCTAAATTTGTCAGACATCTTTTTAAGATGCCCCTGGTGAACTCATCAAAGTCCTTGATGAATGGAAATGACCTTTGACCCCTAATTGTCCATTTTTAGTTCATAAACAGGATATTAAATGAATTAGTCAACTCCCCATACACCATATTTGTATTATAGGTCCATTTCAGTTCATTCTTGAATGACTTTGAATGCGTTTAACCTTTGGCTGTGTCAAGTAGGTAGACCAGATTTACATTTGATGAGCCGTCAGATGAAAAAGGGATGAGCACCTCATCTGTTGTTGTTGAAAATGTAATCTCCAATTTGACCCCAATTTGACCATGATTTACTCTCTTCTGGGGTGGGTCAGATGTTTCTAAACAGTTTGACTCAAAAAGTGATATGTGTAGTTCTAGTATCCCATGACAACATGTATATTTATACAAGTGTCCTGGCAAGCGTTCATTTTATAGTAGGCATTTAGGCTTGTGGGCATACATAGACAGATATCCTTAATCCATTTTATCTCATTAACCCCTCAACTAATCATTTTCAAACTTGGTAGGGTGATAGCCCATAATGGAAACTAATGCTTTATAGTTTTTGTGTTAGATTTCATAAATTAGCTCATTTACATAGTTTGGACCTGAGTAATACTTCAAAATTGGTGGACAGGATATTACATTCATACATATTAATGAGAGTTATAATTAACTCATTTGCATAATCATGTGTTTCAAAATGTCATGGATTCACTCAAAGTCTATGAGGCAATGATGCATCCTCTACAAATGTTTATGTTGTATACTTTTGCATGATAACCTAACCCAATTCTTATAATCAATTCTTATACTTTAATACATTGCCAGTGGCATGTCTTGTCAAACTTGTTGAGGGTACTTTACATATATACCCATACTGATGTAATTATGAGGGTCATGTTCAAAGACACTGCATAATTTTTGTTAGCACGTGCCCCTGACTAAAGAATGACATGAATCGAAATTACAGTTTGAAAGTCCCAGAAAAATTTCAGAAATAGTGCCAAAAGTAAACCAACATTGTGTTTGTATGCATGTCTCCACTTGATAATAGGACAAAATTTTAACATACCATGCCCTATGTTTGGCAAGCTGTTGTCATATCGTATGGTACTGATCAAAATCAAAGTTTACATTAATGTAATCTGCCTTTATGGGTTGTACCACAGCAATCTTTACCTTTGGGAGGGGTCATAAGTTGAAATGTTTGACTCCTGTTTAGCATGCATATATCTGCCCTGCCCTGCCCTTTGATGTGCCAAAATTATAGTAGATATTAGATATGATTTGTCATATGCAAAAGTATAGTTAACATATGAAGTCGAAAATTGTGCTTATTTTCGTATGATATTTCTAAATTCCAGAGAGCTTTGACCGGGAAAATCATGCTAAATCAACCATTTTTTGCCTGCTCACTGGAAAATTTTCACCTCTAACCAGGAAAATCTGCCTCAAAAACCCTCTCCAACCAGGAAAATCTGTTCCAAAACTGGGAATATGCCCCTCTAACAAGTGACCGCTGTTACGCCCCTGTTTCAAGTAATTGTACACCCATTTTGAGGATTTGATCTGTAATAAAATGCACTTAGTGAATTATCTACTCACTACATCTTAAGCTTGTTAGAAAAATTGGGTATCAATCCCTCCATATGAAACCTACCTTCGACAATATGCAGAAGGTCACCAGATAAAATCTGCATTTCAAACATGTAGAGTGAGTCCTATGTTAATTTATTCAGGATCTTACAAAAGGAATGCTTGCAACGTTGTTATGGTCATCAATAAATTTTAAATATATCGTCTCTACATAGGTTGGGAACACATTTTGATATAATCGACCATGTATAAAATTTACACTTTACTGTGAACAAAACTATCTTTGCCTATGTTTGGAAGTCGTCTGCACTGTACGTATGTATACATAAAACTAATTTGCTTTAACTCTACATCTGATTGTCGTGAATTTTAACATTAGCAGCATTTCCCTTTCAGCTTTGTATTTTTAGTGTACTGATGCCTTTACATGTATGTACTAACATGCCAGTCGTCCATTTCAATTACTAATTTGAATGTATTTCTTGTTTTCATTTCTCATTAAATGCTATCGAATTCCATTTTCAAAAGATACCATCTCCAAGTCAGGTAGCAACCAGTTCATAATTCATATTTTGTGTTTGTTTATTTTTTCTGCATGTAGTACATTTCCTGTCATCGTGATCCATTCCTGACAATTGTAACCATAATCTTGTTGTATGCATGCTAATTGGGAATAAATATTCAATGTGATATCCTGTTTCTATATAAAGCTTGTTTGTTAACAGTGGTTGTAGTCTATTTTAAAAGCTATTGTAAACCATGGATAAATGTCAAACACTGTAGTGAATGCAGAGTGTCAGCTATTTTGAGTTTACTTTTGTTTAGTTCTCGCTATTCACAATACGGTGCGCCACCAGTGATTAACCCTTGCCAGTCGTATTTTTGACTGCGAGGGTCGGCATCACTGTCCTGTCACCATTGAATTAACACACGAGTAGTGACACAATATGTTGAAAACATGAGAGTCCATGTGATCAATAGAATGAAAAAAAAATGATTTAGTTTTGAAAATAGCCAAAACACGTCATGTTGGTAAAACTATTGGTAAACTAAACAAACAATAACATAATGTTCCTGTAGTAGTCGTATTATGTACATGTAGGTTTTGGGCATCAACTTTTTCCCATGATGCATCTGGAAAATGTTGCCTCTCTGAAGTGACCGTTGGCGACATACCGTATTGTGAATTGCAAGAATTTACTGTTACATTTGTTAAAAGTTACACCTATGTACAGAAGCATGGTGAATTCAATTTTGTGTTGGCTTGGGTATTTAAGTTATGTGGACCATACAAGCAAATTATACCTTCTCTGTGTAGAATTGGTTGAAACATATGTGCTTTAGCTATTGAAATTCCCATGTCTGGGTGAGGGGATCCTCATATTTTTAAGGGAACATGCCACTTTTGTGATCCCCCTTCTTTTGAAGTTCCCTTTTCAGTTTCAATGACTCCATATTTTGGCCAAATTTTTACTTATGAATTAAAAATAGGAAGAACTGCTGAAATTAAAATCAGGTGCAATTTTTAAAATTCTGAGTTGAGGCATACTCATTGCAGGATTGCGATTCAACTTTTTAAAACAAAAAATAGTTAAAAGAATGCCAGCCATCTTTTAATTTCCTTAAATTGCTTTATTATTGTCCTTCAAATTCAACTTGAATGTGATTGCCATTCCATAATATTTCTAATTCAAATTATAAACTTTGTATCAGTGGCCTTTATTCATGCAATTCATTTCATTTTCATACTAGGGCCTACATATTTGTGTATGAATCCGTCAATTTTGTCCATTTTATCACCCTGCACTTCCAAATTTGCAATATCGTAAGCATGAAACCAGTTCATTAGACTACATTGCATTTACTGTGTGTGAACGTAGACACTATGATGGGTTTTAATTTAATAAAATCATGACTATAATTGAAAATGTGTAAAATGCAAATTAACATTGCTGTATTGAAATGACTAATTTGATGTTCAATGAGGCAAAGCAAAAGAAGGCCACCATAAAATGGGTTTTGATTTTTATTCCTTCAAAATGCCAAATCTCAATTATGTAATGAGATAATTTCACAATTTTTTTCAACATAACTTTTTATAATTTCATATTATGTATGTACAACCATGTGTGTGTTTGTATTTCACAAATGTCTGCAAAAAAGTGCCAATCAATATGTAATCAGTGTTGTGTTTCACGTTTTAACAGATACTTGGTAGCGCAAATTGAATTACAAAAGAATAAATCTGCATCACCTTTACACCAATTTTATCACCTCAAAGACTTCACACCATTTATCCCGAAATTGTATCTTCTCATGCCAGATTAGAATTGCAAAGCCCTTTACAGGTGCATGATTTGTGTAGTGTGCATGTGTACAATATTTGGCATGTATCTTAGTTAAAATATACCTTGAACAGTTTGCTTACTTGGGCCCATTTTGAATGTTTAGCTCTGTGCTGAAAATGGAACAGCACTCCAAGAAAGTAAATCTCACCTCAAATTTTTGTAGTGGCACTAAAGTCAGGGATGGAATATGGTGACCAATTGCACTTATACAAGGTTTGTGAATAAGCTCATCACAGACTATGATTGGTTTGAATGTAGCATTTTTGGTGAGGCATGTTCGAAAAAAATGTGATATGAAAATGTTTCAAATTTTTTTTTAACTCACAAACATAATAATTCACAAACTCTTTTGCTATAATAAGCTTTGACTTTTCACAAAGGGTTATTTACAGCAGACATCCATTTTGTTCTCCAATTTCAATTTGTTATATAGAAGCTCGGAGAAACTGGCGAACATTGAATTAAATAAAGACAAAAAACCTTCAATTTGTGTCAGATGTGCAGTTGGTGACCTCATTGCATCACTGACTATATTCATTGTTTGACAACTTTATTCTGTCATTGTACAGAAAGTGAAAGGCTTTGAATTTTTTGAAAATTTATTTTCTCAGAGATAAGGCTAGAAGAAAACCTCAGCTGGAAATTGATGTTTAATTTAACTGTAATAGTGTATATAGTTGCCATATTAAGCAAGCTGTCTATATGTGTGTTCCCTTTTCATAACTTAAAGGTGCAATGAGAGATTTCACAAACTATGTATCCCTAAAATATCAAAAGCTCTGATTTTTGCACTGATGTAGAGCTTTCTATCCAAAATATCCCCATCTGAAAGAATTAAGGTGAGAATTATTTCTTTGGTACAAGAGATCTTTTGAGTACCTAATCTGAATGAAATCACTACATATGGCACAATATGTGGATGCCTCAAAATCTCTCATTGCACCTATAACTGTAACATGTGCTGAAAATAATGCTAGAGTGATTGTGGTCATTCATGGTGTAATCCACTGTCGTGATGTTTGTAGGCATTGTCATATATTTTGAATGTTAATTAGTTTTGAGAGATCTTTGTAGCTGAGATACTAAAGAAATTCTATGTGTTGTCTGGTTTGTTTGCATTGGAAATGTGATCACCATTTTGCTTCCATAATTTTAGTTTTCAAAGGGGGTTTTGGTACATTTATACTTGACAGCTTTCAAGCTGAATAATGGTTGAAATAATAAATAGATGATTGGATCAAAACAAATCAACAGAATCATGCATGCAAAAGTGCGAATAAAAGGGGCATTTCGTGATCCACAACCTCATCCCCCCCGACTTAATTAAAAAAAGTAGAGACTTTTATATCATCTGAACCGTTAGCCTTAGTAATCCATGTGTACCTTATCTTATGTGCAAATTTGGTCATATCTGTAAGACATTTTCAATTTTGTATTTTCTCTCCTTAAACGGACAGAAATTACAGCTGTGGGACTGTGAGAAACAAGCAGTTGCTCATAACACAAAACTGCAAGATCAGAATCAACTCAAATTTTGGGAATAGGCTTTCCTCAAGGATATCTAGTGAACAATTAATAAAACATAAGGTGCTGGAATCACAAAATGCACCTTTAACCCATGTGTTTAAACAAATAGAAAATTTGTAAGCCAAAGCAAAATATTAATGGAAATTCTTGAAGTGTAAAAGAATTCCGAATACATAATTCACCAGTTATATAATTTGATCAAGTTGCATAGAAAATGAACTGGCAGAAAGAATGCCAACATCAAGTTGAATAATCTTTTACACTTCAGACGCTTGATTTATGGTGTAATTTGTCTCTCAGAATAGTGAGAAAAAGTTGTACTGATCTTTTGTCTCCACAGGAAATCGAAGCTGACAAAGCATCGGCCTCAGGCAGTACCCCTGCAGTGAGTTCCCCTGCAGTGAGTTCCCCCACAGCTAGCCCTGTAGAGAGGTCCCAGCCAACCAGTCCTGTGTCTCCTGACATGAGGTCAGAAGCTGCTGGAAGCAGCAGCAGCAGTGGCAGCACAGGATCAAGACCAGGATCTGGGAGATCAGGAGGAGGTGGTAGAAGAAGAGGTGTAAGTTCCAAAGTTGGAATGACTTAGAAATACAATTTTAATAAATGGTTTTGTTAACATAAATACTGCACATCACCACTAGTTATGAAACTCACATTGATACCAGTGAACAAGCTCAGTAAAAAACCTCCAACAGAATGAAAATAATGTTCAATAAGCCCAATGAATTTTGCTTTCGAAATTCAATAAAACTAAGCGGCATGTACAGCAAACATATGATTAGTTTTGTGTCAGGATCCCTCACAAATTATATCTGGTTACTAATGTTTGTTACTATTTTGCTCTACTCCACAGCCCCCATCACCTGTAGACCAACCGTCATCATTGCGAACCCATGCAGGCATACGTGAAATAGAACTAACTAATACTGGATCTGGACTTGGCTTTGGCCTAGTTGAATTTAAAGGAAAGGGAGTGGCAGTCAAGACAATTGTTAAAGGAGGGGCAGCTGCTTTGGTAAGAAGTATTCCTTTTAATGTAGGTACCTATCGTCACTGGCTTAAGTCAATGTACAGCCACTTTATTGGTAGCAGGCAAAGTAAAATTTATATTCTGTCCTGGCACCCTGCTCAAATCCCCTCACACCAATGTGGGCAATAATAAAATTGAAAATTGTGTTTGTTTATAGTCTGATTTTTGTTTGTGTCAGTTCTTGTCAGGGCATTGTTTCATTCGGAGGGGATGTGTTGATGCCGTAATTTAAAAAGCAGAAGATATAGTTGAGTTGATACGCTATTGTTTTTTATTGCAGATGAAAGCTTCAAAATTTTGGTGTAATTAATTTAAAATAAATTCAATATTTTATGATTCCCTTTTGAGTTAATTCAATAAGTGTTGTGCTTCATGATCATCATAGTTGCCCTGACTTCCGTATTATTTCCAATAAGTGCCCCATCCCTAATGAATGCCCCTCTCCCTTTTTAACACAATTCAAACAATCAAGCAATGCAATTGCTATACTTTCTTACTTGTAAATCTTCCTTGAAGGCATCCAAATCCTCACAGAATCTAACAATAAATCAACGGAAAATCAAATGTTCCGGCCAATCCATCCATTACAATGGCCGTAATTTGTACATGAATAAATCCAGTCCATGTCGGTAACACCTCATTTGGAAAATGCAGCACCTTCTTGGGTCTATTGGAAACAATTCAGTATGTGTAAAAGGTGCTAGTATTTGCAAGATTTAGTGGACTTATGAGTCTTTACTTGTATGACATATTTTGGCGCTTTTGTCACTACATCCATATAATTCATTCTTAAAAACCGACATCACATTTGCTTTAAGGGGCCGCAATGATCAATACTTCATGTATACCTCGTATGTATCGGTGTACGAGATTGGTCAATACGCGTCACATGACCATGTGTAAATAACCGTTTATACATGGCTGCCGTGACGAACGGGGGACGAATGCCGAAAGTGGTCAAAAATCATGCAATTTCATACTGAATTTGATATGTAATGATTTAATTTTGTTTAGTACTAGTTTGTAAAAAATATGGTATACATGAATGGGGAAAGGCCTCGGGCATAAACAAGCGTTCATACCCATAATACTATGAATGAACCCCTAAATCACACTCTTTTTGGCCTATTATTTATGTCCATGCATACATGCCATACAACATGTGTTTCCCCAATGTACATCTATAGGTTACTGGTTTACATAAAAAAAATTAAATCTTAAGAATTGCATCAATCTTCGGGCGAGGCGATGCAACAATGTTAGCCTCAATCCACGCCACTTAAAAATCACATTGATTTTCCTTTCTTAAAGTGAATAGAATGTCAAAAACTTTTAATGAGGTGACACAAGTAAACAAATTTTAACTACATGAGTACTACCTGCTGATAGGTCAGGATGGACCTTATGTTATATTTTGAGCCAATCAGCAACATTGTAAGAATGGTGGTAGAGCTGAAAACAGCTATACTGCTTCAACTATTAAGTGCAAACTAAATTAATTGTTGCACTGCGCAGCATTTTTGCGCCTTACTTCCAAATGCGCTAATACACTCTAGGCGCAGTCTAAATCACGCACATTTAATACACCGGCAACGTGATGTGCAAACAAAACAAATCTCTTACACTGATACACAAAATACTGGTCGTAAAAGTTGACATATACCAGGCATTCCTTGTGAGACTTGTGTGGGAGTTTGATTACTTTGTTCTTCTAGGTCTACAGAGTATTAGAGCTGAAATATTTGGAAGCTGCCTTTCAATTGGTTATTGAAATTAATATATGATGTAATTAGCCAATCAGAAATGCTGTATGAAAGGCAGGTGGTGCTCATGGAGTACTTATAATCGCCGTCATAATTTCTGAAACAAATAACACGCGCGCATCTGTTGAATCGCGTATTGGATTCCTGCTGTCAAGCGTTCATCACACGCTTCCGGGTTTATGCGCACGTAGCCAGAATTTTGTTTCAGAATTACTGACAAAGAGTATAGCATGGTGAATGTTGTGTGAGCCGCTCTTGAGATGGTTGCTCAGTTGAGATTCTCAAAATTCATGAAAAACGGGTTTTAAGCAATAAATTGCATAAAACTAGGTTTTTTTTTTACCTATGTGATTTAATTGTGTAATGTTTCCTCTGCCTATGATTTTACCCTGGCACTGCCCCTGACTATTGACAGCAGTTAAAGTCTTGTCAATAGCATGTGCACACCCAAACACTTGCTAGTATTATGTTGTTGTAGTGGAAGGTCCAAGCTGGAGGTGGCAGTATAAATGCACTAGGTGTGAAAATTCATTAAATGAAAGATTTCTATTTAGAACATAAGGACAAAAGTAACAATTTGGCTCATACATTAACTAAAAAAAATACCTACTATTTTGCACATTTTTCAGCATTTTGATGTGTGAGTTCTTCTGTATAAAATTGTTCAATAGCAAATGCTATTCATTTACCAACTTTTTTGTTTGTTTTGTTTTTTGAAACCACAACCACATCAGCCTAGCTTTTGGAGACAATTAAGTAGTCATGTGATACTCTGTTTCTATCTTTCAGGATGGTCGTCTGGAAACGGGAGACCTGCTTCTAAGTATTAATGATATAGATGTTCAAGACAAGAGTAGAGATGAGGTGGTTGATATACTCAAAGAGTGTAAGGGACCAGTCAATTTGATTATAACAAGGGAAATTATTGAGGTAAGTAAGACCTACACAGCCACATTCTTATTTGTGGTTTAACCCACTACTTCAGCTACTCTATGCTTACTCTTGAGTCATTATCAATGTAGGGCCTATGGTTAAGGATTTGTTGAGTACACAAATCAAGTCTCTGGGTGCAGAGCAGCTGTGTTTTCTTATCAGTAACTCTTATGTAGTGTATTCCAAAGATGCCTTCCAGAAAACTTATAAATATACACTGATGTAGAGTACCTTAGCTACTTGCAAGTACCTTCACAGGTACTGGTACTCTGTTTCCAGCTGCCTAGTAAAGAAAAGTTTGGCCTATAGAGGGCACAGAACAGTACATTGTCATTTACAGTTTTCTGATCATTTCTAAGCTGAGTAATAGTGATATTTGAATTGAACAATGCCCAAAACCCTTATACATGCCTTTTCACAGAGAAAAGGCATGTGCACCATAGAGACTCGCATGTCATAGTAGGGTTAAAGGTCACATACCAAGGTCAAAGGTTATTGAAGGTCAACTTGTGCAGAGAGTAAAGGAAAGGTGGGTCATGAAAGCAGGCAACACTAGTGGTTCAAGAAATGCCTCGTTCAACAATGACCACAAAATATTCTGAGGTGACTTTTTATTCCTGAAGAGTACTCACCAATTTACCTTTAGGCACTGTTAGTCAAAAAAGCAATCCCCATAGTTAGAGATAGTCTGTGGTATCGGCGTTGACGCTATCTACAGGATGGACACCACAAAATAAGTTTCCTGTTCTTGTATGTATGTATTATAAGGTGCAGAAGAATTCAGCATTTTGCCATATACTTAAAGACACTATCAGTGATTTATCCAAGAGAGTCAAAGTATTTTAAATTTGCAGGAATAGCTTAAAAGTGAAGAATAAGTCTGTAGAATTATCATAAGTAGCTTTTTCCAGCTGAAGAATTGACGGAAAAGGAAGAAAAGGGTAGTGCTCAAAGATACGAATCTTCATTCAATTACGTGTTGTAGTAAGTGTCCGTTCGGACACTAATGACTAAAATACCTGATTTTGTCTTTATTAGGTTGCTTCTGGTCCTATCATTTGTAGGGTACGTTAGGATACCTGTACTTGTTACAGACATGCAAAAATCTGATTTTTTTATGATTTTTTTGATTTTGTGAAACAGCAAATCACTGATAGTGCCTTTAAAACTTTTTGGTGCATTCAAATCATTATTTTTCTGAAAGTTAAAGGGATTAGCAGCGATTTGCTAATCCGAAGCATCGAAAAAATCATCAAAATTCATATTTTTGTATTTTAATTACTGGCATGGATATGTGAACATAACCTGCAAGTGGTTGGCTTGAAATCCGTGTATTTAGGACAAGGCAGTACTTTTTATCTGATACTGTAATTTCTATACGTGCGTATCAAAATTCCGACTTGAGATCAAAATAACCTTTCCCTGTGAATATCCCAGATTCTAAGCATGATATTGTGCACCATGATCAATACGGTTTGACCTCAAACACAAATATTATTGATCTTTGTTTATTCTGTACTGGTGTAAACCACAATCAGCTTTTTGTGTAGCTGTTGAGACGCCATCGCCATTATTTGCAGGAGACGGTATGACAAATTTCCTCAAATACTTCCATTTTTTTCACTATTTGGTGGTTTGTTTCTACATTAAAGCAGTTACATGGAATTGTACACTGATTTAAAAGTTAAAAATATGTATTTCCACATTTTTTTATTCTCTCGAATTATCGCTGCTAATCCCTTTAATGGTATTTTCCACCTTTCAAACAAGAGATATTTTGAGTAGTTGAGCTGCTAGTTTTCACACTGATGCACTGAAGATGAGCCACAATTTTTAGAGAAAAACAGTCTCTCCATAGTCAAGCCATGTATATAAATTATAACAAATTGTGTACCTCCAGTTTATAAATTTGAGAAAACTTTACACTTTTGAGGGTTAGATTTTGAGAAAGCCATCAACAGAGCACAGCTTTCACAAAAACAGATGTAAGCCTTCATTTCACATTTTCATTGCATTTAAATCAATCAGGATTTCTACTTAGCTACTTTTTTCTTCTTTTGTCAGATAGGGTTGACCAGGCACAATTTCTTTTGTGGTGTGTTTTTACAGTAACTACAAAGTAGCCCAAGGTTAGAAAAACCATAAAGGCTTCCAACTTGAAACACATTTTTCAAAAAAGTCTACATCTTCATGTCACCAAATTTCACACATCCACACCAAAATGCTGGCTCACTTAGCTGGAAGAAGTAATTGAAAAAATGAGCTAAGTACTTAATTTACAAGAATTTTAATTGATCAAAATAAATGGTATTTCAATAGGCTCCTCCACCAAGTGCCTCATGGGGAGACCAGAAGCAACAGCAGCCATTTAATAAGCGAGATTCTTCCAGAGGAGGCAAGAGAGGGGGACAAAGAGGGGGCGGAGGCCACCCAAGAGAAGCCAGAAAAGATCACGAAGGAGATCAGAGAAAAGTGAGTATCACCAAAATATATAGAATGATACAAAGTCAAACTTTTAAATGACCACTTTTTTCCCAAGAAAGTATATGTTATGGCCATTTTGGCTGCAAAACACAAATCTGGCAGGTACTTTGATCTCAACTTAATTTTTGACCCAGTTCTGTGAATTTTAAATTTTGCATGTGAAGTCAGTGATGAATTTTTACAAATTTGGACATGATTTTGAATTCTTGAACTATTTTGTCAGAAGCACACACGCACTTGGGCAGTAAGCATGCATAGGGTAGACCCATATTAACAGCTGGAATCTGTAGAAGAATTCAATCTGGGAAGGATTTTTTTTTGCCATTAAGTCTGATGAGTTGTAAGGCCCTCCTCAATGTGTGTGCCATTGCCACTGTAGAACTATAATTGAATAGAAGTATATGAAGTGAATCATTCTCAGCTTAGTTGGTGTTTCCTGCTAAAGGACAATCTTTGAGTAGAAAAAACAATGTGATGAGGTAGTTTTAGTATTTAAATAGTGTGTTTTTTAGGGTAAAACTGGAATTCTACCCAGAAAAAAAATGGTGGTAAACTGATTTTATATCAGATGAGCTAAATGTGGCATAGAACACCATATCCAAAATCTGATAAAATCCTCTTTGGGGAAAACATTGTATGAGTGTTTGAAAAAGGGCAGAGTTTAATAGGGGTCAATATTCGAAAACATTTTGATTGTAACAATGTCTACAAAAGTATTATCTGTACTTAAATTCTTAACATCACCAATGATTTTGCAGGTTCATTCATGTGAATGAATATTTGTAATTTTCACTTCTTATTCAAAACTCTCAGGAGTTAAAAGTTACTGTGCACAATCAAATTGCTTCCAGAAAAGCCAGGCCTCAGTACCAGAGAAAGGTACAAAAAACAGAGGTATACAAGTGTGCGGCATGGCTTTGTTTACTTAACCAATGAATGTTCATTCTTATTTCACAGTCACAGCTTAGAGCTAAGAAGCCTGTAAAGAAGGACAATGGCAACCATGAAGCACTAATGTTCACAGTGATTTGTAGTGAGTTTTTTGCTACACGTACCAGATCGTTTCCTTTTTAATACATTTGCATGTTAAGATCTACTAACTTCATGTAGATACTGCTTGGTATGACTGACAACTTCCATTCCTTGTAGATACATCAAATATCTAACTAAAAGCATCTCTTTACTGCAAACATACTATGAGAGTTTAGATAATTTGGTATCTAAACAGAAGAATATCCAAACCTACAACCAAGTAAAGTTATTGAATTCTTTGTAGCAAGCAGATGTGCCCTATAAAGTCTACACATCAAATTTAGACATGAAGACAGGTGCAAAATCCCCTCACTATATCAAAGACACCAGGAGCTGTAATCTACAGAGAAGTCCAAAAACAGTTTACACTTCTTCGTCAGCAAATTTCTCAAAAGTGGGTAGACATATCAAAATAGTTTGAGGGTATTTATTAACTACAATATCTTGTGGGAATCTGATGAAAACGGCATTGAAAACAAAGCTGAAATGACAAAATGACCGCCATCTAGAGAAAAAAGGTCAAAAACCACTTTGCACACACGTAAGTCTATGGCACTCTGTTGGCGGTCACGAATTATATCCAAGATTGATACACACACATTGAACAATGCATCCCGTCTTGGGACTTGGTATTTGATAATAACCACGAAGACAAGAATTTAGGCATCTCAAATATTATTTCAAGTTTCTCTTTTCAATTTAAAAATAAAACAACTGCAATATTTCTTCTTTATGATCTTGTCCCAAACCATGCAAACATTGAAAATAAACAAGCAGAGTCTTTGACAAGAAAAACGTGCATGTCTCTTTCAATTTAAAATTCCCCTAATTGAAGTCAACTTAATTATTATGTAAATGGACATTTTCAAGTTCAGTTTCATAGTTGAGATATTCTCTCATTCATTTTCAAACGGTAAACACTTCACACAAACCCAAAGGGTGGTCAGTAGTTTGTTACGTGAGTAGTCCTACAGTTCATGCAATGGTATTGATTACTGTTAACAATCATGATTGCTCCATAGACTTACGTGTGTGTGTGTGCAAAGTGGTTCTTGACCATTTCTCTGTACACGGCCGCCATTTTCTTATTTGAGCTTTGTTTTCAATGCCGTTTTCACCAGGTTCTAACAAGATATTGTAGTTAATAAATATCTTTAAAATATTGTGATATGTCCACCCACTTTTGAGAAATTTGCAGACATAAAAGTGTAAACCTTTTTTGGACCAGTCTGTATAAGATCCACCAGACACGAAGAGGATGCTTCCTCAGCATCATCTGACAAGCTCTGATCACCAGTCTTTCCATGCCAAGACACACACTCATTCAACCAGTCTCAAGGACCTACTCCACTGACGAAACCTTCATACACACTGCGATCCATACTTGGAAACCAGAAAGTGCAGTTTTAGAAATCCGCAACAATGGATTCCAGCTGCTCAAAGGCTGTGTACATCAGCCTTTGCTTTCCACATTGTGACAGCAGAGAGAAGCTTCATTACCATTATTATAGGTTGCTGTGAACCGCTGATTGGTCCTATTGGTTTGATTTTATTGTGCTTTGTTGTCTATATTATTCCAATTTAGACACGTCCTATCGCTTGTGACTATTGTTCACCTTAACATCTTGTTTAAAAAAAACCCTGCCTGATCAGTTCAATTTCAATAGATGCATAGCACAGCTGACATGAGAGGGTGACTTACATTGATGTTTGGATCTTAAACTGTTAATTTGTGTAGGTTGGTATGTTAACCACCAACAGTGACATTTTCTTTCTTGATCACAACATAAATTCATTTTCAGTGCTGTTGTCTATATCACCAGCAATGTTGTTGACTCCCCATTGAGCTGTTCTATTTATCAACAACAACATTGTCCATTCTATGGAGTTAGTCTGTGTATGTTATGTATATTTTATAGTACACACAAGTGACATACTCTAGGATTACCTACAATTCAACTGCAAACAACTCTTTCAGTGGCTCAGGTGACTGTGGAATGTGTCGGCAGTCATTGTTAGAAGTAGAAGATACTCGTTATTTGTGAAAATCCCTTTTACAAGACGTGTGTGACACCTACAAGAGATGAGGCTTTGCAGTTGACTGCTTGACTGCATTTATGCACCTTACACTTAAAGTATGTTTATCTTGTAAAAGGAATGACATTGAGTATAGACCATGAAAGAGACTAAATGATTGTGGACTCTTAGAGCAGGGATCGCACTAGATTTTAAAATAAGGGGGTTTTCAAAACCCCTTAACTCGCCAAAATTGTGAAAAATGGGGGTTTTCATGGGTTTTTGCTTGTATGCAAGCATATGCCTGATTATTTCTAATGGGGGTGTGCAGTGCCTTGAGAGATACTTCAGACTGGCTCTGGATTAAAAAACAAGTTAAATTACATGTTTGACGAACTTGAAAAGAAAGAAATAAACTACAGTTTTGTTTGGAATTGAATTATGAATATGATCATAGCTCAAATACTAAACACAGAAATTCAATGAAATGTAGATGCCATGCTTCTAACTGGACATGAAGACCATCTTGTTTCATTAACAAAAGATCACTGTTTCACCAACTACCCCCGATGTTTACTTAAGTTCAGGGTGTCAGACTTCCGGGTTTGATTTCGTCATTAATGTTTATACTGCAAAGCTTTTGAAGTTTGCCGGTTTGGACTATGTTAGCCAATCAAATTAAATAAATCATCAAAAAAAAAAAAAAAAAAAAACATTGAGTATAGACCATGAAAGAGACTAAATGATTGTGGACTCTTAGAGCAGGGATCGCACTAGATTTTAAAATAAGGGGGTTTTCAAAACCCCTTAACTCGCCAAAATTGTGAAAAATGGGGGTTTTCATGGGTTTTTGCTTGTATGCAAGCATATGCCTGATTATTTCTAATGGGGGTGTGCAGTGCCTTGAGAGATACTTCAGACTGGCTCTGGATTAAAAAACAAGTTAAATTACATGTTTGACGAACTTGAAAAGAAAGAAATAAACTACAGTTTTGTTTGGAATTGAATTATGTATATGATCATTTAATTAATGTATCATGTTAATTATATCAATTGGTATTTATCAACTCACTTTGATATCATACAGAAAGTCAATAAATCATTCTAAACGAAATTATTTATGTCCCATTCTAGAGTAAAAACCTCTATGTAAATGCATCACATCACCGCTACATGGCAAAAAATTATATATGCCCATGCTACATGTATGCTATGAGTTTAATCAATCTAGTTTTCTCAGTCTGTGGATTATAACATGAGATAAGCATACCTATGTTTATTTCAAATATAACAGTGTACTACTAATTGGTAGTAGTAAACTTCATAAAAGACACAATGAGACCTTTTATTTTATCAAAATCCGATAAAACAGATTTTTGCCACACCTGAAACTTAAATTGAGCCACGCGAGTATTCGATGTACATCGACCATGTTGACAGTCATGACAGTAGTCTGCAATTTGACCGCGCCAGATTGCGTGCACGTGTATCAACGTTGATTTCGCTGAAACCCACCTCACCGGCTTGAAGCTCAAATACTAAACACAGAAATTCAATGAAATGTAGATGCCATGCTTCTAACTGGACATGAAGACCATCTTGTTTCATTAACAAAAGATCACTGTTTCACCAACTACCCCCGATGTTTACTTAAGTTCAGGGTGTCAGACTTCCGGGTTTGATTTCGTCATTAATGTTTATACTGCAAAGCTTTTGAAGTTTGCCGGTTTGGACTATGTTAGCCAATCAAATTAAATAAATCATCTGTAATAATTTCAATAAATTCCAGCTTAAGCAATCGTGACCTCATTCTGAAACACAAGTTCGCCCCTTTTATGTGCAGAATGATGAGAAAATGGCGGTCATAACCGAGAAACCGTCTTCTGCGCATCAATGCAAACCCTATGGACAATTTTCTAATAGACTGAAATGGCACTATGAATATCATATATAGGATATTGCTACGATACCAAGGTATAAAAGTTGCGATGAAAGGGTGCACAAATGCTTGTAACTGTGTTATTATTTAGCGAAACTCATTGATAAAATGCAGATATGCTTGAATATAGTCGATATTTGGGTTAATTGGAAAGTCGGTGGGATGATACGATAAATTTCCTGCGCGAAGGAAAACCCCTTAGCTTCACTCAAATACTAATTTTCTGCGCTCAAATCAATAAAAGTGCGTATATCGCGCAGAAACACAACCTAGCGCGAACCCTGTCTTAGAGTAGCTATAGTTCTGACTTGAAGACAACAGTCACAAACATTAACAGTCGATAGCAACAGTTTAATTAGTCTAAATAATAATTATCCATTCATCGATTAATATATTGCATTAATTACAAGTTAATAACTGTATGCTAGCTGTCTTGTAATAATTTCAATCAGAGGGATTTGTTTTGGTCTTGAGCAATTTACCCAAGGGGCGGTCACAGCTGTTTGACCCCATACAAACTTTCTCTTTTATTTTTAGAACAATTTTAAGCAGTGGCGACACAATTTTGACAACCGGTATAGGTAGGGACAAGCAAGAGCTATCATCTCTGCAAAAATCAGACAAATCCATTGCGGGAATCTTGCCATATAGGCCTACAAAGGTTATGATTTGTATGTTATAGTGCCCTCTATATGCCCATTCTCCATAGAAAGACGTGGAAAACTAGATTTTTAAGAAAAATCGTATTTGCCCGCAAAGAAATGTCATAAAATTTACACAGAATATGGTTAGTGGACTAAATATTCCAAATCAGTTGTCAAAAGTGTGCCGCCGACAATATTTTTTGTTTTATTCTGGTTTCGTCATAATAAATGACTTTCAAACAGCTGTGCTGTAGCCCCGAGTGATATTTCGAGGTGGCAAACAAAATCCCAATGATTTAAAAACACTGACCTGAAAACAGTGAGTGCAGAGTATTAACCTCATTCATAACCATCTAAATTTAGAAATAACAACAATTCCACCATGGAGATATTTTAGTCAAAAATCAGTATTTTACTGTGAAAATGTCCATGCAGTTCCTTTATTTTAAATTCATACTGTTTCATGTTTTCATCCTCTCTGTATTTCAATGTTCATGTGATAATAGCATCTCACATGTATTTGTCATCTGCGTTTGTCTTTTTTCTGGAATGTCATATGCAGATATCATTATAATATATGTACATCGATTAAGTCATATGCAGAGGTCATAATAAGATATCAATGACCTGCATTGGCATTTTCACCTTGCCGCCTTTGTGGTATGTGAAACCATGTAGTACTCAAAACCGTAGACACATCAGGGGTCCCATGCACAGAGAACTGTCCATGGGGTCTGGCCTAATACTTCTTTTTTGACATAACCCTGCTCCATTTAACTGCTATCTGAGTAGTACAGCATGTTTTGATTTAAGGGCAGTGTGAACCTTGAGTTTCCGGGTTTCTATTTTGGTTTGTAACTTTGCAAATATTTGATTATTGTATGTAATGAATCCATTTCTAGAAAGAAAATTGGACGATGGACCCGATGATGGCATCAGCTTAATGTAAAACTTTTCCGTATTTGGAGAAAATACTAAAAAAACACGATTTGCCCCAAAATTTTCAGACAGCGTAACAAAAATAATTTGGAATTTTCATATTGCTTATGTTATTTTTTTTTAGAAACAAGACAAATTTGTCTAGGCCGGTTTTTTCATTTTTAAAAATAGAGCTTACTTTCAAAATATAGTAAAAATGTAAAAAAGTGTGATTGTTACTTGTTCTTTTCCAATATGAGCTATCTTTAGTTTAGAAATCGAAAAATTAAAAATTTGATAAACGTCCCTGGAGAAGACCATTGCTATCTTAGGTAAGTTAACCTTACCTTTTACTTCGGTATTTTTGGAGTTTATCTTGTCTGAAAATTTGCCAAATTTTGCCGAAAATTGACATTGAAAAATCCTGTTTTAGTAAAAAGTGACTTTCACGCCATTGCAAGCTGTCTCTTTCTCAATAACTTTATCTTTGAATTTCAAATTGAGTATGTTGTGCAGTGATCAAAATACATCGTTATGCACTATTGAATCAAACATATTTGTCCTCTAACTCCAAAATTAGAAGAAATTGAAAATTTCATCTTGTCTAAATAGCGCTTTGTTTACATTTTCAAATATTATTTTTTGTTTGTCCAAGATGCGTTCGGGCAAAAGTCATTAAAACACTCGCACGCTTCATACAGCAAAAATTCACCACGCGACGCGATGGTGTGCTTGTGCGGCCTGACGGCGTGAAAGTGCTTAAATTCCCGCCGTTTAGACCAAGCGTTTTGTGACTTTAAAATGGTCAATAGCTGTTTTAAATCGGCAAAATACAGCTCAAGATTGTCTGCAGTTGATACATTTGTTGGTAACTATACAAGGTGTCTCAGACAGAATTACACCCTAACATAGGCGACCAGATACTCAAACATAAAGTATCACATTGAGAATTTAAAAAGAATCTTAAACCACAATCATTTTTAACATTTTCATGTACACCATCCTCGATTCGGTTCAGTAGTTTTGCAGAAATTAAGCGAGTTAATGTAACACGTGTAATGGCCCTCTTCCTTCCAAGGTTTGTTCCCATAATGAAGATTTCATGTTACCACCGCTGATTACTTGGGTTATCTATTCACGCTGTGTCTTTTCATTCCCCAAAGAACCGGCCCTGTTTAATATTTTGTGAGTCAATGCCATTTTGTTCGTTTTAATTTCGTAACAAACAATTACCGTGACCATTATAACAAAAATCCAACAAGAAAAACAAACATGGTAAGTCACACGAATGATCATCTTTATTAGAAAACAAACCAATAAAATATGTAGAAAATTGGGAATATGTTAGTTCAACAGGGTGTACTGCATAGAGAATTGATAAGTTTAATCATACTTTAACCGGTGGATAAACTGAACATAGATTATTCACAATGGTTTTTATTCAATTAGACATCTTCTTCCATAAGAAGGTGGATTCTACATTTAAAATAATAAAATTTTTATTTGTAAAGTTTTTGCAAATTCAAAATTCCCGTTTTAAGTCTATACTCATTTAAAGGGTAAAGGTTAAATTTGCACAAGGTCGCGAAGTGTCGGAGAACCGCCAACCTTTACAGAACTTACAGTCATCAGACGAAGTCTTCGTCTAAATCCAAGTTGCAGACGTACAATGTGCCTCACATACTTTGCATTTGTTGGCATGCTTGGTATCCAAATCGTAATGGAATTTTATCAAAACGAAAAGCTACACATCTGAATCAATTCTTAGCGAAACAAAAAGGTGAACATTGGTGGTTGAAACCGTTCTTAGATTTTTTAATGCACAATCTATTTGAATATCAAACTTTACTCGTTTTCATTATTAATTCAAAGCATAACTTTTTCTAGAAAGCTGCCTGATGATATTCATTAAATTAATGAAAAAGGAATTTGCTTGGATTGGCGACACCCCATTGGTTTTCACATTAATTGTCAAAAAAGACTGAAGATGCCACTGACATTTCTTCAATTAGTGGAAAAAATAAAGATTTAAATTTCTTTTTTAAATGTAATGTGTAAGATTCGTGTTGAACCTGGTGTCAAAAATATCATTATCTTTTTTTTAAAGAAGAAAAAGAAAATGAAAGGAGTTTGATTATTTCTCGCCTTTTCTGTCGAAATCACTTTATTACAAAACTTGAAGGAGTGTCCATTGAACATTTGTGACTAATTGCTTATTTCTTCAAACACTGCCCGAATCGAGTGCTGTTTTCATTAAAATACTGAAAAATAATTCTGCGTTAAGATTCCTTTTTAGATTTATCATATTTGATACTCACTTTTGAAGTTAGTGCCACCAATAGTTAGGGGTAAGTCTTTCTGAGACACCCTAGAACACAGTTGATTTTTAAAATGGTGCAAAAATCAAAATTTGTGTAATACAAAAGCACCAGGGTTGACACTACCCTGAACAATTCATTCTGCATGATTCTTGGCTCTGATGTACTTCATTTCCTGATTTTTTTTATTTTTTTTATTTTTTTTATTTTTTGTCTTTTTTCCTTTTCAATTTATATTTGAACTTTGATCTTCACCCTACTCCCTTTAAATCATTACTATTACATTTATAGATCAAATACTATTTTCAAAATACCTTATGGACCTGTATTCTTGAGAGATTTTTTTGATTTGCAATTTATGTGTTATATAATTACATGTACAAATTTCAGGTATGGCACAATTGAAACATGTATTGCAACCTATCGTATTTGATTGATACAATATAGCAGGTCTATAATACATGTATGTATAAAAAAGGGCGCCATCATTTAGTTTGCCAATAGATTGGTGCAAGACACAAAAACCAAAACAATTTGAATTTTCCATGATGCTTAGTTATTTTTTAGAAAACAAGACAAATTTGTTAGGGGACTTTTTTTTCATTTTTTAAAATTAGAGCTGATTTTTCAATAGAAGGAAAAAATGTCAAAAAAGTGTGATTTTTACTTTTCTTTTCCAATCTGAGAATATCTTAGTTAGAAATCGAAAAAAATGAAAAATTGAGAGAAAAACAGTCCCTGGAGAAAGACCATGCTATCGTAGGAAGGAAAGTTAAACCTACCTTTTACTTGGTATTTTGGAGTAGTTATCTTGTCTGAAAACTTTGCCAAATTTTGCAAAAATGACATGAGAAAATCCATGTTTTAGTAAAAAAACTGCCTTTCATGCCATTTCAGCTGCCTTGATCAAATAATTATCTTTGAACTTCAAAAAGAGTATGTTGGGCAAGTGATCAAAATAATCTTTATGGCACTATGAATCAAAACATATTTGTCTCTACTCAGAAATAGAAGGAAATTGAAATGTCATCTGTCTAAATTAGCGCTTTGTTACATTTTCAAATATTATTTTTCCAAGATGCGTTCGCGGCAACAAAAGTTACATGTAAAACCGCGCCGCGTCATTGACGCAGCAAAACATTCACAGCGAATCGTGCTGGTTGCGCATTGCGCTGACGGCGTTGAAAATGTGTTAAATTCCCGCCGTTTTAGACCAAGCGGTTTTTTGTGAATTAATATGGTCAAATAGCTGTTTTATCGGCAAAAAATAACAGTCTAAGATTTTCGGCAGTGGATAACCTTTGTTGGTAATATAGAACACAGTTGATTTTAAAAATGGTGCAAACATCAGAAATGCGTGTAAAAACAAAAAGCACCAGGGTGGACACTACCCTTAACAACAAGTTAATTCTGGCATGAATCTTGGGCTTTTGATTGTACTTGGCATTTCTGGTTAATGGGATATGCTCATATTGTGATGGTATAATGGGCTTTTCCTTTTCAATCTTTATATTTTGAAACTTAATGCTTTTATTAATCTTATATTTGAACTTATATCTTCACCCTACTCCCCTTTAAATCATTATATTACATGTATATATTCAAATACGATTTCAAAACCTTATGGACTGTATTCTTGAGAGATGTTTTGATTGCAATTCTTAGGATTATATGATACATGTACAAATTCAGGGTAGCACAATGGAACATTGTATTCAACCTGATCGTATTGCAAGTGATACAATATAGCAGGTCTATAATAATACATGTATGTATAAAAAAGTGGTGCGCCAGAATTTTAGCTTGCCAATAGTATTGTGCAAGACACAAAAACCATCAAACATTTGCATCATTGCTATCATTATACAAAGCAATATACAAAGGGTAGTAAAAAAATGAATACTCGATGAAATCACACTTATAAATACAACTTCCCCTTCAGTAAAAAGAAAACTAACAGTTAACTTTAAAATTGTGTCAAGAATTGCATTTATTTTCACGTAGCATTTAACTCCAAGGTAGTCATGTGTTTAGCTTAAAATCTTTCAAGAACATGGGTCACAAAGTTTACATGGGTCACAAAGTTTACAATGTAAGGATGTTTAATGATCTTATATGCCCCTGGGTTGTGTGTATTGTGACATGGCATATAAAGCACAGGAAAATGTTCCTGTAAGTCTCAAATCAAGACCATGGCAGAGTAGCCTGGGTCCCTTGTCCCCTTTTCGCAGAGATGGCTAATAGCCATGATCCCACATGCATAGCATCCATGCATGTGTGTTGAACAAAGGAAGGACTTGGTCAACATAGCAAAGTTATGCAATGCAAAATATAAACCATTAAAGACACTATCAGTGATTTGCTAAATCAGAAAATCGAAAAAATCATCAAAATCCGATTTTTGCATTTATGTAACAAGTACAGGTATCCTAACATACCCTGCAAATGATAAGACCAGAAGCAACCTAATAAGGACAGAATCGGAAATTTTAGTCATTACTGTCCGTTCAGACACTTACTACAACACGTAATTGAATGGGGAATCGTATCTTGGAATACTGCCGTTTTCTACCTTTTCTGTAAATTATTCAGTTGGAAAGGGTAACTTATGAGAATTCTACAGACTTATCCTTCACTTTGAAGCTATTCCTGCAAATTTCAAATATTTTTAAAATCACTGATAGTGTCTTTAAAATATGATAATTGCACCTCAACAATATTATTAATAATAATGCATGTGGAGGAAATGATAGGTTATAATATTTCATGTAATAACAAGTCTCGGCTGCAAAATTTGTCTTCCCACAGAATTTAACTATATCCGTAGACACAGACACAGGTGCAGAAGGTGGGGATCGTGAAGTCAGTATCTCAAGTGGCAGGGGTAGAGGAGGACGAGGGAGAGGGAGAGGCAGCAGAGGGGGACGAGGCAGAGGAGGTGGTCGTATGGTGGCTTCAAACCGAGAAGAGACTAAGTATAAGGTATAGCAAATCATGTGATGATGTGTCTCTTGAATTGGCAAAAGATTGTTTTATTTTAAAGCTCAACCTAATTGAACACTGGTGTGAGTTTCTCTGTTATTTTTTTAAATGCTTCTGTTACAGTCTTAGATGGATCTTCTTGAAACATGGGAAAGACTTCATTGGTATGCATCATGCTCTGTGACACCATCCCAACATGGAGGTTGTTAAAGATTTTGATTAACATAACTGGTCTAACCATGTACTCTTTGCTATTAATTGAGCTTGGTCCAGCTAGTTGTAAAATCACCACTAGCATGCTTTTTTTCTTGTATACACAATCTGCACATACTGCACAGAAAAATCTGTGACCCCATGCTGTACTTTCGACAGCCTTACCAATATTGGTAGCTTTTCTTTCTAAAATATTGACACCTAAAACATGATTATGACTGTAAAGTAGGACAATAATTACCACGTTCCTCTGTTTGTTTCTTTTTTCACTCAGAAAAAATTTGATTGAATTTAAGCCCCATTTCAGTGCTGAAAAAATGTGACTTTTTTTTTCATGTGCAAAACCTTTTAACCCCATCAAAATGAAACTTAGAATGTGGTAGATTGGACAAGCACTCACATTAAAGTTTGTTCCATAATGATGAAACATTCTTAAGATAACCAAGACCATGATAAAATCACAGATAGTGTGTTTTGTTTACAGCAAAAACTCAAAATTAAGCTAATTTTTTTTTTAAGTGTGACAACCTTTCAGCTTTTGCTGCATAATGGTCAAATACTATCCTGCGCATGCACGTAATGCACAACAGTGCGCACAACTTTTTGTTTGTTTGTATTTTGGCAAAATTTTACACCAATGTGTGATTAGAACCGGGATCAAACATGTCCATTCCCAATCACATTAGCAAACAGGATTTTTTTTCTATATAAGGTTCAGTTAGATCACTGTGTAGCTATACTTTTAACATTTTTGATTAAAATTACCAAAATTTTGAAATGATACAAAATTCATTGTTACTTATGACTCAAGCCATTCAAAGAAGTTTTTCAAGAGAAATTGTGTTTGACTTTATTCTTTTCTATAGGAATGGGAAGAGAAGAAGCAAGCCAACATTGACCTTGTTGAAGCAGAAATTCAGGCAATGAGAAAAGCCTATGAAGCAGAGGTAAATTACATTGACAGACAAAAGAATTGTGTTAACTTCAGCATTAGAAGTTAGACTGGTGCAGAGCAAATGCTCTTGCTATTACGATCATTTTATTTGTTGGTCACCAGTTGTAGCTGGAAGGACCACTTAGTCATGCTGTCTGGATGTATGTACTTATGGATGGATGTGTTTCTCATCATCCAAAAAGATTAACTGTCACGTCTACAACCGGAATGCAATGACCGAGAAATATGTTGGATTAGTAAAAGTGGTCAATAATTGTTGAGTGTTCTTGAGTAAGAAGTTAAAAAAGGTCATCCAGGGTCCTATATGGTCATTGTATAAATACATATTAAAAACTGAGAATTCATTTAAGTTTGTCAGAATCATCACTGAAGAGTAAAGTACTTGGGATGCTCAGGGAAAAGAGGGCAAAGGTCATCTGTGATAATTTGAGTTTATTTTGTAAAAGGACTTAAAATAGTTCTTTTTTACTCATAAATATATGAGAATTTCAACTTATTTAGAATGGACCTTCAGTAGGTTATGGGAGTGTTCATGGTTAAGAGGTCAAGATCATCTAGGGTCATTTAAAGTCATTTCTGAACATATTTAAAATGCTCTTTCACAAATGACATGAGCTCAAAGATCATTTAATTTGCACTGACAAGAAAAAAAAGTTCATTTACAGATACCAGTTCTTTCCACAAATTGTGTTACTATCATTGCTAAGAAAATGAGTACTCACAAGGGGAAATTCTGCAATGTTTCCTATGACATTATATTTAAAATATGAAGTTTGACTTTTGGGAAAAAAATTAAAAATCCTAAAATTATTTAGAATTTCCCTCCTCCTTTTTCATAGAGTATGGATAGAGTATGCTATCAAAGTTCATCTGCGTTCCTGTTCTACATTTCGTGCTCTTAAATCAAAGTAGTAATCGCCCAAATCTGCTTCACTTACGGCTGCAAGCAAAATGGGCACATGGGAATTGCTTAGTATACTTCGTCCGGCCTGAACTAAGGAGTGATGTCATAGCTTTGTGTATGCGTATTGCGCACACAGACTTTGTACACTCGCGATTACAGCAGCGGCTTAATGCGATCTGCACGTTTAAGACTGTGAAAGCTATGACGTCACTCCTTAGTTCAGGCGGACAAAGTACAGTATGTGTGTGTGTGTGTGTGTGTGTGTGTCAGAGACTTAGGCAGTAGGTGTGTGTCTGGTAAAAATGTTAACCCTGCACCTATTGGACTCATACTCTTTTACCCATTGATCAATCAATTTCATACTCAGATGAACCACTGGCCCAAGACTCATATGGGGGTTACACAGATTGACCTCTGATGACCTTTGACCTGCAAATTACAGGGAACACTGTATTTTGATCATGTTAAATATGTAACTGTCCACTACAAATGGCCTGTAAAGTCATCAATGTTATTTTCAGATAATTAGGTAATTAAATTTTCAAACAAGTAAGTTCAAAATAATGTATTACTTGCTGCAGTTTCTTGCAATTCCCAGAAAAATATGGCACCTATATTTTGGAATAAAAACATATTGAATGAGATACAATATGGGAATGGTGCTCGATACAAGTACTGTAGTCTTTCTTTTCTGGGGATGTAACTGGAAATTTATAGGGAAGTCCATATGTTTGGAATATGGCCAAAAAGTAGGCATTTGCAGTGTGTTTTAATCTCAAAGAACAGTTTAGAAGATGAGTAACAAAGTTGGATAACTCAACTATGGTCTTTTCATAATGTTATAAGGCCTTTAGTAATTCTTACTACGCATGTCTGACTTTTTGGTTAGTAGAGTACCACCCATTTCCGGTGCGCAGTGATCCCTGTACAACTTGAATGATGCCCCTTTCCATTGTTAGATGATTGTCTGCAAATGCACAGCTGCTATATCACTGTGATGGTGAAAAACTACTTGCAAGTTTGTGCCGAGAGTAATAGAAATGCCGGTGTGGTTTACAGTCGCATATTTGCTCAAATTCAAGTTATTCGCTATATTTTATCGGCTGCTCTGACCTTGCCCAATGCACTTTCCGATACTTATTCGGAACCGGAAGTTTATTTCCACTTCACCAGCACCTGACTGTGCATGCGATGTCTCAACTCAAAAAGGGCTTATTGTAGCTAATATATTTGACATGAAATGGCTACAAATATGGCCATTTAATGTTCTTGAGCAGTGTGGTAGATTTGCAACTTGCCTTGCAGAATGCTGGTAAAATTGGTCACCTTATGGCTTTTTTTAAAAATTGAACTTTCATTGTATTTCAGATATGACTTATTGTTGGATTAGGGTCCAGTACTATCCCCATCTTGTATTTCTTTTATTATTATTTTATGTAATTATAAGTACTGTGGTTCTCAGAGTATTTAGTGTTTTTTAATTAAAATATGTGTTGGGACTTGATCCACCCTGTTAAACTGTTGTTATGGAAGGCTGTACATTTCTAATATGTGTGTGTTTTTAGAAAAGTGCCGGGATGTCTGCACCCAAAACCAAATCAGTATACAGCTTCCTAGATGATCCAAGAAGGTTTGACCCGGGCCACACACCAGAGTCATCGGTACCTGAAGAGAGACAACAGGAAAGTCAAAGATTGGACCCAAGCAGGAGAAGTCATCACTCATGGGGTGGTCAAACGTTTGATGATGTTGTTAATAAGATGTCCAAACCTCACAAAGGCAGGGTAAGCATTGCTGCTGAATATTGACAGTGGGTATAGGTTTCTCAGAAATGCTAGTGTAGTACTAAATACAGGGTGAGTCAAAAAAAACTTGACCCTGATTGTGTCCGCCATTTTGAATTTTGAAGTAACATATATCTAACATATTTGGTATCATCTAAAAGCTGGGTTCATTATCTTTAATTTACTGCAAAGATCATTCACATCGGTTAGGTATAGACTGAGTTACAGTCGTTTGAATCAAGTAGTCGGTTTTCTGCTCTGTCCACGGATTCACATTGAAATGCCAGCGTTCAGCGAAGGAAATCAGTGTCCAGAAGAAAATCAGGCTATTTTATTCACTGCAGATTCTTGATTCGAAAGACTGTAGCTCGGCCTTTACTTAACCGATTGGAATGATCTTTGCAGCAAATTAAAGATAATGAAATAAGCTTTCCGCAGATACCACATATGTTAGATATATTTTATTTAAAAATTCAAAATGGCGGACACAATCAGGGTCAAGTTTTTTTTGACTCACCCTGTAGAGTTAGATGGAACTAGGAAACCAGCATATACTGTAAGCTTATTTGAGTTTTCTTTTTCTTGTGTTGTTTTCTTGTGTTGCCAGGTATCCACAAGGTTAAAATACTATATTTTTGCTTCCATGGCAACTGTTCGATAGCTATAAGGGATACCTGTTCAAGTTCATCCTGGGAATGTACTAATGAACCAATTCCTATGAATTGGCGTCTAATGAAGTATTGGTTGGTCTCTGGTACAACCCTCAGTATAGCAATTCGTAAAAATTCTACTTTCCATATTAGATTTGTCGAGCAAAATGTATTGAATTGAAGGTGTCCCCTGGGGGGCCTAGTTGATAGGGGATGGACATCTTTCATCTTGAATTATGCACGTAGTGTCACTAGAGATTAATGACAATGTTGTTAGTTCAAGAAGACCACCGAAGAAATTTGTCCACCAGTTTCAATGAAATGGGAGCACTCTAAAACTTTTGCCCTTTGGTCTTATCGCTACTTTAACTATTGTCCACATATAGGGCAAACTAAACAGTATTTTTAGGCATAACCGGACAAACTGTCAGTGAAGAAATAAACACAAAATTAGAAACTGAATGTCAATTCTGTGACCCTTTTCTTTTCTGGACCAAAATGTCATCTCAATTTTATATCCTTATTCAGTGATTTGAGCCATGTGATAGGTTTTACTATCACAGGGCTTGAAAATAAAACGGTGATATCATGATATAAACAAATATTGACTGCCCTATGTTCGGAATAGTAACTATAATCACTTCGGAGGAAGTCAAATTTTGGGACTGTTTCCATTTCACCTGGCTTCGTCGCCTCTGAATAGAAAAGTCAAAATTTGAGGCGAATGATCATTTTTATTATATACACTTTCATTAATAATTTAAGATTTTTATTATTGGTTTGAAACCTATCACGTGGATCAAAATAGTTCCACTATATGGCGAGAAATCGGCGCCATCCTTAAATAGTACCCCTAAGCCACCCCCACCCGTAAATAGTTCATTTTTCCAAGAAGTACTATTTACGCTCAGAGTACTATTTACGGCGCTTAATTTCGCGACCTTGTACTGCGACCCGCTAGCGGCTGCATTTACGCGTATGGATTGCAATGCTTACTCCACATTCATTCACACAGAGATGCATTGTTTGACTTGAAATTATTGAATGAAAATGCAATATTACATTTTTTTCATTGTTAACATGGAAATTTCTTATGAAGTTATAAACAAAAATATATACTGACTCCAATTTTTCGAGTCTCTCTGGTTAAACTATGGTCCCGGTGACTACATAAGTGCTATTTGCTTCGGGGCTGCGCCCTATCAAAATAGCAAATTTAGTGACTTCGGACCATAGTTTAACCAGAGCCTCTCATGTTAGAATATTTGTATACTATCACACTCTTGGGCATTCAATATTATTTTACTATTGCAACCTAGTGGTGGGTATATTCAATTGCTCTAAGGCAGTGTTTCAAAATTTAAGTAAGAGTCATTCAGGGACATTCTTGTCCACCGGGCGGACACGACCTGCTCGCTTTGGGCATATGTGATTTCCAAACGGTATTTATAAATTGGCATTATTACCGTGGCATTTCTATTGCAGCCTTGGGTGCCCGTGACATTACAAAATCACCTCTTAAATAAATCATTAAATCGTAGTAATATCATGATAATTTTGGAATAAATTATTGACTTCAAAATCTGTCGGGGGTTAGTGGATTAACACCGCTGCAAAACAGTGTCATTACCAATAACAGTCATTTAGATTTAAATATTTTGGGCCAGATATAGCCTTTTGTCGAGTCTCTGTCAGATACGTGTAAGAGCACCATCCTACTGTCAAGTCTTTGAAAAGACTAGCACTTGAGTCACATCGGATGTTGATACTGATTTGAATTCACTGTTGCTGTTAGGATGGCATGTCTTACCCCCCAGGTTAATTTTCAAAAGTGGGTTCTTGTGCCTGCAAGCCTTGTTTATCACAGTAGTACTGTAAAAGTGATAATTTCCGCGCGTGTAATTTTTCGCGTTTCTGTAATTTTTAGCATTTTTGCTTGTTTTTAAATTCGCTCTTTTCAACTATCCTACATAGACCTACACACAAAATAAACATTTTCGCGAGTTTTTAATTTCGCGCTAGCTCAGAGTGCGCGAAAAGCGCAAAAATTAATGTAGTGCGAAAATTTCAACTTTTACAGTAACTTATTAAATCCCAATATTCTTGTTTTCAGGGTGTTAGTCAATATTCAGGTCCAGGTCCCCAAACCAAACAGGAGATGCAGGTGACCATGACGGGCAAAGAAAGGAGAGAATATGAACAGTGGAAACGAGAGCGAGAGAAGATTGATGAGGAGAGGATTGCTAGACATAAACAACATGTAGGAGGAGGAGGAGGGCAGTGGAGTAGAGAATGGGATAAGGAAAAGAAACCATCAGAACCAACAGGGTAAGAAATATGCTATATATTTCAAAGGCGATCAGTTACACATGTTGTACTCGGCAAGATGAAATCACATATAACCCCATTGAAACCTTTTTTTTTAACAGGGAGGCAATATATCAAAGGAGAATTTGATAGGAGAAAACCATTGTTTACTAACAAATATGATTAAACAAAACAGTGAGAAAAAAATTAATATGATAACATGGTAAATTTAATAAGGTACAAGCAGTCGATAGAGAACTGGCTGGCTGGCTGGGCTGGGCTGCAGAAAACAAAGGACTGAACCACAATGAATACATTTACCTGCTGTGTCAGGTATGACAAACGCCTTTCTCATTTACCCTCTAGCTGTTATTACATTTATTACAATCTTGGCATTTACCCCCCTCCCCAACTAACCAAGACTACTCTGAGTCTACATTATAGTATTACAAGTAACAGAGCTAGAAAAATGTATATTTCCCACATTTTTTAAATGTATTTCTTTATCTGAAAAGTCAAAATTCCCCTCCAAATCATCAAATTTCTTGGGAAGGAGCTTCTTAGATTCCCAACTTTCCCACCATGCAAGTTAACATTTTTGTTGGATAATGCATACTCAAGAAGGAATGTATGTGTTATGACTGCATGTTGTGCTTCAATTTGTCAACATAGTCACCTTGTCCATGGCACTGGCAGGGGATGACCCTACAACAGACGGGGAGACAAGAATGATTCCTGGATCCTGCCTTATTGCTCGCTGAAATTTATGTCTTGTTATCCATGTTTGGGATTTGTGTACATTACTTTGGTTGTTCTAGATGATGCTGTATTTTGGAAATTTTATAGATGATGCAGATCATTGAGAACACTGTTATCTGTCAAGCTGCGATGATTTGGTTGATTATTTTTGAAGAAATTTGCCAGATTCTACCAAGCAGTTTGTAGTTCACCAAATTATTGGGTGTGGATTGCAAAATTCATGATCTTTTTGTGTCAGTTTACTGTCCTGTTTAATGTGGCTACCTTACCTCACTTTTATACTCCATGGTTGGAATATCCGCAGATGTCTGGAGAACCACTATAGATTAGTATTTACTTCGTAGGCACTAAATTTTTGGTGGAAACAGAGTTTTAGAGAGATCTTTTCACCACCAAAAATCACAATTTTCTGAAGTTTACTTAGAAACTGTTGGTTCTCTAAAAAGGTTGTAATTTTCATAAATGTTGGATTCTTTGGAAGGTAAAATGCTTGTGAATGTTTGATGTTGATGTTAAAAAATGCAACATTTGTTTTACTTGTTAAGGTTTAGAATAAATGTAGTGATGCAGAAATCTCTAAAATTGTAGCTTATATATTCACATTGAAAAACACTTGCTTTCTGTTCGATCAGCTGATTACTAACTTATTATTAGTGCATTGTTCCAATTTTGATGCTCATCTAATGAGAGCTGTAGATTTGTGAACATCAGAACTTTCAGCCAATCATGTTAAAGCAGTGTATATTCAATCCTTATTTGATGTTCTGGAGATGTTTTTAGAAAACATGGTAAGTTGGGGCTTAGGTCCTGTGGCGGGCAGATCATAGCCATATAGCACACAAGCTGGGCAGATCATAGCCACACAGTGACATAAGCCAGGCCAACCATAGCTGGCAGGAAGGAGCACACTTAGTTCCAAAACAGCCTGAACACAAAAGTTAGGAGAGGGTTGACTCAGGAGCTGGAGGACAAGTCTAGCGACCAGTGTCCCCTGAATCAAATCTGACCAAAAATAGTTGCCTGAAGTATTATGGAGCTAGACATTATATTGGGTCTAAGATTAAGACTTGCTACCATGAAGCAGGAAAAACTGGGTAAGATAAATTGGATTCATAACTGATCAATAATGCACAATTGATTAATTATTGGTGATAGATCTGGCTAAATATGAAAATCTAATTAATTGGTATAGTTTTTGGATGGATTGTGCAACAAAATCTGACTTATGAAATGGCAATGTCTGGATGGATGGATATCTGTTTGTGTGTGTGTGGGAGGGGTGTGTGGATGTCTGTGTGTGTCCACAAAAAGGTCAACATTTTGCCATATTTTTTTCTAGATGAGCTAGAGTAGCCAAACTTGTATATTGTAGGAGAGCACAAGCCCTTAATAACCATGTAATCCCCCCCCCCCCCCGAGTCCTCCTCTGGGTCTGACAGGGGAGGAGGGGACATGCTCCTGCTAAACATATAATTCTTCTCCAGGGTCCTATGGGGTGCAGAAATGTCAAAAAGGTCAACATTTGACCATATCTTTTTCTAGATGAGCTAGACTCTCTAGAGTATCAAAACTTACATATGTTGTAGGAGGGTACAAGACGTAGGGGCCCATTCCTTCCTTTAGTAATTCCCTTTATTTACCAAATACAGGGATATTCCTTCATTTACCAATGAAATGGTCATCCTTCATTTCCCAATTTTAAAAGCAATGGCTTTAAATAAGCAAGGTAGAAATTCTAGATCAAATATTTACTTGAAAAGAAACCTATTTCTTTGTCATTTCTTGACTAATTAAAACAACTTCTTCAACAATGAAACTGTGTAAATATCTAACAAGAAACTAATGGTGCATAATTAAGATGGCCCTCACACCTGTGGTTTAAATCCATCTAATTATATTGGAAAGATTCAAATGAGCTCATAATATTCTAAGCCTTCCAAAAAGGGGGGGGGGGGGGACTTTGTTTTGTTAACAGCCACATGACATCTCTGTAGTCACTGTTGCCAAGTTAGAAGTCCATTGAGTTAATCGTTAGTCTGTAAGAGGGGACTGATCCTTTTGCTTCAATATGCAAAATGAGCTCATTAATATTCATAACCTGTACAAAAAGTATTACCAGCAATGACTTTATCATTCTATCACCCATGCCACGTTAAGGTCATTGAGTAATCAGTTCAGTCTGTAGATAGGCAGTTCAGTTACTAGTACGTAATCGGTGGGACCGATCGACTGCACTGAACGTCTGTGTGTTTGGTGTGTAGAGAGCAAATACATTCTACAGAAATCATTCAATTTAATTCAAATAATTGCTAATCCCAATCATTCCCGCTTAAATATGTTGTCGCAGCATATCTTCCCTCTAAAAAATTTCTAAAACGGAATGAAAATATGAGTAGGTTGGTAGCTATCGCATGAGATTACCTTGATAAAGATACATCGCACAAATGAGCAAGGTTCCGGGCACATTTTAAACGCCCCATTGGACACGCATGGTAAACTATAGACCACGCGCCATGGCACCACCTTTTGATGCGTTAGCTTTAAGTTGGACAAACGTGACTGGCGACATGTGTTAAATCGGAGTGGTGTGCCTGGTTACAGGCCTTCAGAATGTGGGTTTTTGGAAAGTTCTGATGAAAAGCTACAGCTGGGTGTTTTTTTATTGTGAAGCAGATTGCGTGGTTCCTGAGATATGGATTTTTTGAAAAAAAATTCAGATTTTTTGCTCCACAACGAAAATATTTTTTTGTTTTTGCAGAAAATCAAACAAGATGTTACTAGATAATTATTGATCAAAGAATTTTTATTTTTAAAAGCCCTTTGATCGCTAACAGCCTCCGAAAGAAGACTAATATGAGCATGCATAAAAGGTCACCAAGAAAACCAGCTTGCATGCCAAACTTGAAATGGCAACCCGATAATGCATATTGGTGCTCAAGTGGAGTGCTGTGATTTTTGACAGTTGTGATGTAAGATCGCAAAATAGTTTGTTTCTCAGTGAAATATGAATTGTCACTACTGTCATAGCGAGGTATGGACGTCGATGTAGAATGAAAGCATTTCAAAACAAATGTATTTCCTTATAAATCCGCAGAATTTCCACTGTTTGATTAGACCTGCTTTAATATAGAGGTCCTCAATTGCTTCTTGAAGAATTATTTTACATTAGGCAACGGTCTTATTACACCAGGGGAATGCAGGATTTCAATTCTTTCGGCGAAAATGTCGCATTCACCCGTCGCTTCCGTTAAATAAATCTACATTCCCCTTGAAGTTCATTTTTCCTCCTCGCTTCTTGATGAAAAAATCATATTCCACTCTCTCGCTTACAATTTCTTGCATCCCCTCAATCCCCCATTTCCCATGGCGTAAATAATGACCCCGACCTTAGTTAATTTTAAAAACATTTTCAGAGGGGGGGGGAGGGGGGATGGCACTCCAATATATAATTCTTAGGGGTTTAAGGTAGCAAGCTCAGACCCAGAGGCATTGGTGACATGTAAAAAATAGAGGTCTTGGGTGAGAGACAGCCAAAAATTGCCATAAATAGGGGTTATTGGGACGACCAAATGTGCTAAATATCAAAAAAGTCATTTTTCAAAAATAGAGGTTTATTGGGTGAAGATTTTCAAATTCTCCCCCCCCAAAAAAATAGGGGTCTTGGGGGAGAGTGCGTAACCTTTAAAAATATGGCGTCTGTGGTGGAACATGAGCTGAAAACGGGGGTCTTAACAGCATTATATACATTGCTCATTTGGACAAAAATATGTAAATTAGGTCATGAAATTAATATTTTTCAAATCATTGGTTACAAAGTTCTGTTTGTACAGGTTTGAAGAACACATTGAAAAAAACGATTTGATAGCTTGTAACCTTCACCACAAAATGCAAAATTTCATGAAAAATCTCAAATTATGCCCCCTTTTGCCACAAATATGCAATTAGGCCTTCCACTTTGATTACAACTTCCTATCTTCATATTTGTTGGTAAAGCTTTGAAGGGGAAAACCATGAAAAATTTCGAAACGATAAGCTTGTAAACTTCTCACAAAATGCAATAACAAAACTCTTATATTTTTGCAAATTTTTTGGTTAAAATAATGTTCATTAGGCCAATTTAAGGAGCTTATTTTGCTCATTTGGTTCATAATTATGATTGTTTATGGCTTATAGAAAAAATCCTGATAAGTTCAGATGCTTGTATTGTGATTTAAAAAATACAAATTTGCTCATTTTGGTCAAAAGATGCTAATTAGGGTAAAGTAAGAATATCGAATAGACGGAAAAAATTCTGTGAGTGTATTAAGAGAAAAGTTGCAGATTTGTGTAAATTTCCTAAAGTACATCTATATTAAGAAATAGTTGTTGCTTTCATTGAAAAAAAAACACAAAAATTGAAAACATTGTCCTCAAATTGATTAAAAATTAGTTGGTAAATGGCGAGTCAAATGCTTGCAAATATTAGTAATCTTTAGGTTACATATATCATGGAAACAGACCCTCAAAAAATCAAGGGTATACTCTTATCGTAAGATTATGTACAACTTTTGTGTTGAAAGAACTGACAGTTGTAACGCGGTGCCATGGCAAAATAAAGAAAATAAAGACTTGACCTTTGACCTTGGTCTCCAAGGACTGTTATGTACGAGTACAAAAAACATTGAATAACTTTGCAACGGAGTGTCCGATTTCAAAAAATCGAAGTGTTCTGAGTTGATGAAGAGTCTCTCTTTCCACATACAATACATTTTAAATACACGGATGCAGACACTTAGTTTCACCGAAATGCCTACTGTAGAGTGGATTTGCTTTTTCTGCCCATCCCCCGCCCACATCTGCCCGCCCCACCCAACCACTCCATCGCATGCGCATCTGCAATACCACATAAGCACACACATTGTGTGTGGGGGTCAAAAATAAGTAAACCGACAAGGCGGTATGGACGATTGTTTTTTTGTTTCTGTCCAAGGGGTATGTGCAGCTTTGGGGTGTTGAATAATTATACATGGGTAATACATGGTACATTCAATAAGTCAGTCTGCCTGCATTGGAGGCACTTGAAGCTAAGTGGACTATTGGGCCGATCCTCAAAGAGTCCATAAACAACGGCGAACTAATATTGACGCGCTGCGTAAAATATGTCTCCCGCCGGACTGTTTTTTTTTTTTTTTTTTTTTTTTTTTTTTTTTTTTTATCGCGATCAATAACATGAGATAAATGCAACTACAAACCACACCCCTCCCAATACCACGCAACCCGACCCCTCCCCCAAATAACCCGCAAAAACCACCACCCATCCTCCCAAACCCGCAAACACCACACCCTCCCCAACAGCCCACAAGTCCCCCCAACACCCCACAACACCCCACCCTATCCCCAAAACCACCCTCCTCCCAAAACTTGCATTACCCCACCCCTGAAAAACCCCACCTCCTCTTAAAACCCCTCAACACCCAATCCCTGGAGCAAACCCCCACCCACCCCACCCTAATACCGTAACATGCCTCCCCATCCCCAAACACGCCACTCCCCTCGCCAACACCCCGCAAGTTAATAGTAATTTGCATACCTCGCCGCATATATCAAAATACTTCATATGCAAAAAAGATGTGCCGCATGATATTCTTGCATGAGCTCAGGAATTTGGAGTATCGATGTAACGTGAAAAATATAGCAATTATGCTGATTTGCATATTAATTAAGCTCAAATTTGCATACTCAATTTGCCCAAACTACGCCCAACCTCTAATCAGGGTGAGAACTCTTCAGCCCATTCCCTGCCACCCACGTACTCAGTAACGCTTACAGAACTCCAGAAAACTTGTACAAAGGCCTGCAGGAAATTTTTTCATAAATTATGCAAATTAGATACTTAATTAGCCTATTTCACGCCGAATATAATCAGGTCAAGAACTCTCAAACCCGCTTCTTTTACCAAGTTGCATCCATTGTCGCCCTTACGGAACTCCAGATAAATAGTGTACAACATGGGTTAAAATTTTTATACGGCCGGACGAACGAAGACGGACGGACGACGACGGAGGAACGCGATGGACAAGGACGTGCTCATTTCATGTCCCGTGACGACTCGTTCGGCGGGGACATAATGGAATGTTGCAGGTATTTTGATCAAAAACAGATTATTTAGAGGGAAAAAAATAATAGAAAAAGTGATTTAGTCTTTTCAATTAGGAAATAAAGGAATGACCTTTTATTGTTTTTAGCGCATTATTTTTTTTATAGGGTTTACTCGAAATTTTTTGTTTTTTAAATCGGGTCAAAAAAAGGAAATAGACCGCAAAGCATCGAAAAAATAAAAGGGGGTCAAAACTATTGTTTTAATAATAGCGCAGTGGAATGTAGCATTTGTTTGACGGATTGCACAGCAAAATCCGTCTTATGAAATGGCGATGTATGATGGATGGATGGATGTATGTTGTAAGTGTGTGTGTGTGGACGTGTGTGGTTGGATACAAAAAAAGTGAACATTTTGCCATATCTTTTTTGACATTTCACCACTAGAGAAGCCAAACTGGGGTTCTGTTAAGAGAGCAAAAGGCCCATGCCTAATAACCATGTGATTCATTCCACAGCAGTCATCCCCTGGGTCTGAAAGGGGGTGGAGAAATCAAAAAAGCTCAACATTTCACCAAAAAATGTTCAGCATTTGGCATATCTTTTTTCTAGAGAGCTAGTTATTCCATAGACTGCTGTGTATAAGTATAAGGTCCATATGGCCGGTGTGTGGAGGTACGTTATGTGTAGGTGCGTATGTAAAAAGAGGCAGGATCCGGTTCCATGCAAAAGTCCACTTAGTCTTTATGTATTGGAGGTACTTGAAGCTCACTTAAGAACTATACATGTACAATGTACACCCATATTATTCAACACCTTTGGAAATAAAGCAATCCGTCCATACCGCCATTGGCGGTTTACAGATTTTTTTCAAATAAAAAAAATCGCATTCCGCATTTGCTTTTTTCACATTTCTTCTGAGACAAACTTTTTTTTACCTAATATTTAGCAAATATATATGATGTATGATATTATATTGCATATTCATATTAAAAATAAATATTTGATACATGCAGCACAGATAAATATTATTCATAAAGCTGTAAGAGGAAACACTACTTTCTGGCTTTTTCAGGCTTACTGAGCTGATGCATAGAAATTCAGAGCATGGTGTACATGGAAACAAATGCCAGAATCATTTTACATAACAAACATCTTGTTTGATCTGGGTTGACATTTTGCTAATATTAGCAATTAGTCTTTCTGAAAACAATAATAATAGAGCTAGCAAGGTATATAGCATCAATAAATATGCTGTATTTGGATAGCTAGGGAAAGCTGATTTAGATGTATTGTAAAGTTATGAAAAGTGTCATTTATATTAATCAGCAGTGAAAGTATATCTAATTTGCAGGCTGTATATTTGAAAAACTGGCACAGTGATTGTTGATGTTGTCTGCACACTGTTTTCCATGATCATTATGCCAATACTGAAGGCAAGTGTGATCAATATGTAGATAAACTTGTTTTTCACTGTCTTGGATGGTTTGTGAATATAGATGGTGAAGAACTCTGCAATAGCTTTAAGAGGCGCGGCAACATCTTCAAAAATTTGGAAATTTCCTTCAATTTCTTCCCAAATGGATAGAGTCTAGGGCCCTTGGAGGAATAGAGATATATTTTACACATAAAATAACATACCCAAAAGCAGAGAGGGACATTAATAAGAGGCTTAAGACATCCAGATAATTTGCAGGTTCAACTGTTAAGTTTTTTTGTAATTTTATCAACATGAGTCTATTAGTCATGAATAGCATAGATTCGTACTCATTGATATTAAAACCACAAAGTTCACAGACCGGTCAAACAAGGTGCATGCCATGAGAATTAACTCAGGCATGTGTTTTCTTGTGTTACACGCCATTTCTGCGTCTTCTGCTGAATTAATGTCGCCGGCGACATTAATTATAAAATTGTTCTGTTTACCCATAAGCGCGCTAGTTGGGCTTAATAATTTTCAGGTGAGGCAATGTATATAAAAGGTTTATAACCTTCAAAATATCCATTTTGAAAAATCTAGAAGATGGCACCCTATTTTTCAAATGTGCTAGTGCTCTGTAATACAATTCTGAGAATCCTTGGACAATAGGGATATCTTCTTTAATATGAGTAGTCCAATTGTCCACAAATTCCACTTAAATCTGAGACCAGCTTTGAAATAGTGATGTCTTCTTTAGTAATGAGTAGTCCAGTATAACACATTCCACTTAAATTTGGTTAGAAAGTTTGACCTTTTAACTTATCTCCAATGAACTTTGCTTCATATTTTTGGTGATCATTGTATACAAACTTGTATACCAACTAGCACATGACACATTCTGCCTAAAGGCTGTAAACTTCGTTCCTATTAGCTTAACATTTAAAAACTTGATTGATTATTAACATTGTCACTTAGTTTATGACAATATCATAATTTACTTACTACTTACTATGTTGGAAGTTCAAAAGTTTTTTGGAATGTGATCTAATGGTCCCACCGCCACTGTATTGCAAAGGGGGACGATAAAATGCCCTGCGTCCGTGTGGGTGTGCGTGTGTGGTCCCAAGCAATATCTCTGGATCTAAGCAATTGTGGGTGTCTATCTTCCGCCACATAGATGCATCTCAATAGGCGTTTTGGCTGGGATGTAAAGTGGGGTTAGTGACCAAGGTCCAAGGTAAAATATGGTCAAAATAAGGTCAAATTTGTCAACAAATAGGATAATAATTGTTATAAGCCTTTGTAAACAGATATCTTTTGATCTAACCAGTATGGGTGGTCATCTTCGCACCATAGATTTCACCCAAGTAGACGGTGTATGGTTCAGAAGGTGGCTCTGTGTGGCCTGGGTCAAAGGTTCAATTGGTCAAAAATAATGGTCAAATTTGGTCAAAACTAGATATATAATCCTGTAACACGATATATTTTGATCTAGCAAGTGTGGTGCCCATCTTTGCCCATAGCTGTCACCCAGTAGACGGTGGTCTGAGTTCTGAGGTGGGGCATGTGGCATGGTCAAATGTCCAATGCGGTCAAAAATGGTATTAATTTGCTATAACCCTTGGCAATTGTGGGAGGAATGAAATTGGTGGGTGTGGTCAACATTCTGGCAAGAAAATTGGAAGGTCATTTCAAGGTCTTAGTGGGTGTCTTTAAGGTCAAATGGATAATATTGCTATAAAACCCTTGTAATGTGTTAGGATGATGAAACTTTGGGTGTTGTGGTAAGCATTCATTGCCGAAAATTTGAAGGTCATTTCAGGTCATGCGTGGTCATTCAAGGCAAATGATTAAATTTGCTATGACCCTTGTCAATTGTGGTAGGATGATGAAACTTGGGTGGATGGGTCACATTCATTGCCAAAAAATTTGAAGGCCATTCAAGGTCTGTGGGGTCTCCAAGGTCCACATAACTAAGTATGTGGTAGGTGATGAACTTGGTGGGTTTGGGTCAACCTTCGTTGGCAAAAATTTTGATGGTCCTTTCAAGGTCATGGGGGTCATCCAAGTTCAACTCCAATACATAGGTTAGTATGGTCATGAACACTGATGGGTGTAGTACTCATTCATTGCCGAACAATTTTGAAGGTCTTCAAGGTCGTGGGGGTATCCAAGGTCAAACCAACTGTGGTAGGTCATAGAAAGTTGTGGATGTGGTCACATTTCTAAACCGAAAATTGTGAAGGAGGTCCATTTCACCGGTCAAGTAGGGTCCTAAAGGTCACATAACTACCAATAGTTTTTGTCTGGTCAAGGTAGTCACACCTTGATACACAATTGCAACTGCTATGGCAGCAGCCTCAGTGGTTTGAGAAACTTATTTCCATCACATTCTCCCTGTGATCTGAAAATATATTTCCCTCCATTTACTATCGCAACAGCGGGGACCTTGTGGTTCGAGATCGCCTTGTAATAAAATATTGGTAGAATTTTGAACACATATGTTTGCCCTTGCAAACAATCAATCTGCTTTGCTTAATCAGCTCAAACACTTCATAAATTTTGTAAAATACCTTTCAATTGAAAAACAGTTTAAGATTAAGAGTGAAAGCCATGTGGATGTGCTATTAAAGCTGCAACGAGATTTTGAGTCAGTCACATTTTCTGTGATCTGTAGTGATTTCATATAGATTAAGTTATGCAATAGATTCCCTACCTTCTATGTGCCCACATGAATAACTTAAAATGAAAACAAAATGTGGATTTGTATGCATCTTATCTTTCAATATGCCTGATGTCATATTTTGCTCCTATAAAAAATTCTTTTCACCAATTTTTGTACCAAAGAAACTAATTCTTAGCTTAATCCTTTCAGATGGGGATATTTTTGATAGAGAGCTTTTAAACCAGTGCAAAAATCAGAATTTTCCATCTTTTACGGACACCTGTTTTTATGAAATCTCTCATTGCACCTTTAGTTTGAAGCGAATTGAAGTGTTTTATAACACCCATTGACATAAAATGACCCTGATCACTTTGCAGTCTTTGTCCTCAACACCCCATTGCATGATCCCCCCCTCCAGATTATTGTGAGCCACACAAGTGACATCATTCATTTTTGTGGAAGTGTTTTCCTTTTTTTCATACAAAACCCTCAATGACTCTTACTCACTTGTTGATATCTTACTCCTGAATCATCCTATAGCATTACCATGATTTTAAAACCCTTAGGGAATGGCCAATAACCATAGATGGCGCTTATTTCTGGAGGAAAAGAAACTTTTTTACACAGACTTTTTTACACAGTTCCTCCTGATAACTTTTTGACTCGGTGTGTCCAATTTCTGACACCTTATGTCCCCCATCCTTTGCCCCATCCCTACACAGTCTCATGATCCTGAAGAACTGACACAAGAAGCATTTGTGAATATGGATTGCCAACATAGACCCTGTGACCCAAGGCAAAAGTTGCACTGCATTTTGAAGCATTTTTTTTAAAAATTCATTTCAAAGCTAGGATGATATAATTGGTGGAATGGAGGGGTGGGGTGGGGTGGGGGTGACATGTGGGTGACTTCATGTGACCACTTGTGACCTTTGGCCACCATTCACAAACCACGACGGCAGGCGACACTCTCGGGCCTGGGACGTGAGGTATTTTTTTAAATATCGTAATGTGTATTATTTTGTTTTTCTCTTCTCTATAGGGAAGTGAATGCAATCACGGGGCAGATCTCACCAGAGTACATGGTCATCTAGAAGAGGTATCCAGTATTAGTCATGTCTTTTGAATACGGTCCATTTAAATTTTCAATTTTTGCCATGGAGCAAGGTGCAGCTAGCCCCAAAAGTTAACTTTTCCTCAGTCAATACAAAAGTCTAGCACAACAACCAAAGGTTGCCTTATTGTGTGAATTGTTAAATTAGATAAATTTCTTTAATTTTATTTTTTGCTTTTGTCATGTTATCGGTTGTGCACCTCATGCATGTTGTGCAAAATAGACTAATTATTATTATTAATATTATTAAAAGGGGCATAATTTACCTTTTAACCCTTCACAAAAACCTACTTTATATCTTGTGCTTTATTCCTTTAACAAATAAAAGCAGCATGATACAGGTTTCAGTATGCAAAGGGTATAATGAATTATGCCAATAAGTCTAACCAAGGAGGTTTACAAGGTCTGACTCCCTACCTGTTTCTTGTACTTTCAAAATAAACTCCACTCAATGTTACATGGTTGTGGTGCTGCCTACACGGAGGTGGATGAGTATTACCAAATAATTTTATTGAATGATTGGGATCTAAGGTTTGCTGAGATAAAGGTATGTTTCTATACCGAATAGAATGCAGGCATTCTGGTCTTCATCATGGTATTTTATGCCGTCATAGATGAATCGTGTATAAATTAGCGATCATAACACTGACTTCATGCTGATTTTGGAAAACTGATACAGCACATCTTAGAACATACGTCATATTCTTTTTAACACCATCTATTGATTCTGTAATCAGCAGACACATCAGAAGTGTATCTCCCCCTTACATGGCGTGGCAAAAACCTAAATTGCATTATATGCCAATCATTGGCCTGTTGGGGTAAATATGGTAGAAATTCTTTAAATGTGCTAAGTTGTAAAGGCATCCTACATAATTGCTTCAGGATTGAAATATGGCTTGTCTGAGAGTGATAGATATGTTTAGGCTTGTTGGTGGGTACATTTAATAGCAAACCATTTGGTGGGGGGGGGGGGGGGGAAATATTTCTCATCCTGTGCAGGTAAATTATTCCACAACTCCTCAAATTCCAGGATGGAACAGGTGTCCTATTTACCTGGTTTCATGAGCAGAATATTCTTCTACTACACTGAATGGGTTTGTTTCCAAAAGTTAAATGCTAAATAAATTAAACTAAATACCTTGGTATTTCCGCTTGAGATAATGCATATTTATGTGTTCTGTCTGTCTGTCTGTCTGTCTGTGCTAACTGAGGTATACTTTTTAGGTATTTGCTCTATTCCATCATGGCTTATGTTCTAATTTTGCTTACTTGTGTGTCAATTTTAACCCCAAAAGTCCACACAAGTATAACGCCTTGTTCACTTGGCTGTCTTTACTAACTTACTAACTACAAGTACAGTACACTTGACAATAAGACAATCTTTTTGTGTTTTGCACTTTATAAATTTGGATTATTATTATTATTATCATTACTTGTGTGACTTCATTTCTTATTATGCACTTTATTTCGTCATTGCTTGCATGTCTAATTTTCAGTCTTGTGTGTCTATTTTTAAAGTCACACAAGTATGTTCTCATTAACTTGTGTGTGTGTGTGTCTCTCTCTCTTTCTTGTCTTGTACTCTCATTCTCAGTATCTGTCTGATATCTGGCTCTCTCCTCAATCTCTTTCTCTCTCTCATTCTCTCTCTCATTCTCTCTCCCCTCTCACTCTCTCTCTCTCTCTTGCTCTCTTTACCTCTTTTCTCTTGTGCTCATTCTCAGTATGTCTGATGTCTGACTCTTTCTCTCCTCTCTTTCTCCCCTCTCTCCTCTCTCTCCTCCCCTCTCTCTCCTCTCTCTCTCTCTCCTCTCTCCTCTCTCTCTCTCTCTCCTCTCCTCTCTCTCTCTCCCGCTCTCTCTCTCTCCACACACTTTTAACTCACTCAGATAGTTTTTAAAAAATCATTTCATTTTTTAATCATCATAATCATAAAAAGTCATTACTATTGCCATCATTTCCATCATCTTGGACCCTATCATGTGCCTCCTGCAATTTCAGGAAATGACAATGAGGCCAATGTTTTAAATTTTTACATCTGGCAAACATATATAGGAACAATTAAGTAAGCACATTTATGCACAAAACTGAACATCTCAAACACCCACTTTATGATAAAACTATTCACACATCACAACAATTGCCTCCCCAGAAGAAATTGCATTTATTAAAGGGCAACTGTTATCGACGGTTTATCTTTAATCCCATAGCAACAGGAAACTAGTCATAACCCAGTGAATCACACACACACACACACATCCCCTAAGTAAAATATTAGAGAGGAACAGTTTATATTTCATTTTTTTCCTTACTGTAGCTGACAATTACCGAGACATCCGTGTATATGGTGGGGGAGGCTTTGATGGTCCTTCCACAAGTGACATCCAGGAAGGGCAGCCAGGGGTTTTTGATGGTCATCAAGAGGTAGAGGTCATCAGAGGCCGGGGAAGACCACGAGGAAGATCACGAGGAGGTAGGGGTGGAAGAGGACGAGCCCAGAACAGAATAGACCAGTCTAGGTACTCAAAAGATGACAGATTAGACCAGTCTAGGTACTCAAAAGATGTTGTTGAATCTGGGGTCTCTTCCACTGGTCTTGTAGAAGGCTCTTCCCCTGAAATGTCAAACGTTCCAGAACATGCATCACCTGAGGGTGGCTGTCCACCGGAGGGTGCTTTGGCTCAACCGATCGGCATATGGCAGCCAGCAGATGAGTCTGATGTAACACTTCCAAGAGTTGCTAGTGAGGAAGAGGAGAAGGAGTGGGCATCACAACCACTCAAAGTCCAGACAAGTCCTGAAGGACCCGCTAGAGGTCCTATGAGTCCTTTGTCACCAGGCGGTGGATGGACTACGCCAACCGATCATACCCATGTTGTAGATTGGGCTGCTGAAGCAAATAACAATTCTGGCTGGGGTTTGCCGCCAACATCACCATCAGCCGAGATGTATGCCTTCAACCCAAATTATGAGGCGGCGGCAAGTGCAAGCAAGAACTGGGGCGGTGCTGAGGGTGATAAAGAGGGAGGAGAACAAAATGAACCTCCTACAGAACAAACAGGGACTGCACCAAACCAAGCACAGACTTCGTAATAACCCCAGTTGATTCATTCATGCATGATGACAATATTTTGAGTTTTCTCATTTGCATATTTACATGCATAAGTTTGGGGAGGGACAAATTTCATAACATTTGTATACTAAAAGCATGGTTATGCAAGACTAAGATCAGAGAATTTGTCAATGAAAATGAAAATATTGCATTGCGAATATTGGATATGGATAGCATGGGAAAATGTGCAACATTTGTGCTTAAGGTGGTTTGTTGATTGTACTCATTTTAAAGGTACACCAAGAGATTTCACAAATCAGATGTCCCTAAAAAAGTTTTAAAGATTTTTACACTGAAGTAATCTTTAAATTTAAATATATTCCATCTAAAAGAGTTCAGTTTAAAATGTTTTGTGTAGTACCAAAATGGTCACATTTCTAATTTAGTATTTGCTCCATTGCAAAATGCAGCCTATGTTTTATATCGAAACCTAAGCAATTTAAATTCACCTTCTCACTTTAAGGCATTTCTGTTGCCAAATACCAAGTTAGATGTCTATTGACTGTCTAATTTATATTAATTCACATATGATCCAAAATATGGATACCTGATGGATATCTCTTAGTGTTCAATATCCTTGCATAATACCCAAACCACCTTGGGTATGGAATGTTTGTCTTGCCTTGTCTTCATTTAGTTGGCAGTATCAGTCAAGCTGTACAAATGCCAACTGTGATGAGATCAAGCTGGATGATGTGGTTGTTGTTTCAAAGTTAACAAAATAATCTGAATGTACTCTTTGCTTTAAAATCACACTCCTGAACTTTTCCATAGTCTGGTATTTGTAAGAGTTTCAAAACAGTGGACTTTAGTACTTCATTCCAATGAGTACAAATATACCTTTTGAACTGATGATCGTGGCAAGTTACTCTTTTAGGTAACCTCATCCCATTATGGAATACAACTAAGAACAGTGATCATGTGTTCAGAATTATATATATGGTAATGAAAAATGAAATTCACAAAGGTAAATTGCTCAGTTTTCCTCAGCCAATTCTCTTTTAATTGTCCCAAACAGGGAGTATAAAGCCCTTCCATTCCTTGTATGGGAGTAAATACCCCTTGCTTGCATGAGTGTGTGTCTATGTGCATCTGCAGTAAAATATGGTCTGTGATTATCTAATATGTTACTAGAATGCATTGCTGACCAATTAACTTTATTATATCTCAATCTTGCATGCATCTTGTGCATTTGTGTTGAGAAATTTAACCAATAGTATTGCTGATAAATTGAAATGTGATTTTTTTTCAAACATGACTTTGGTTGAGCTCAAGTTGAAGGTGGGGTTTGGCACACAAGCACTAAGGCAAAATCTGTTGATGTTTAATAAAATATATTTTAATAGAATTCATTTTTATGTATTTAGAAGATTTTCAATGCTCGCCAGTTTCTCCAAGTTCCTATATAATAGAATTCATTTTTGGTACAGAACCGCAAGAGAGAGAGAGAGAATTTTACAGAAATGTTACAGAATAAATAATTGTGCAATATTTTCACAATTGATTGTCATTTAAAAATACTTTGTACAAAGTCATATATTAAATGAACAGATGATGACACAAAATTTGTAGCTGCTACAAAAGAAGTGTAGGAGAAATAGTGATGGAAAGTGGCATTTTTGACCAAAAAAATCAATATGAAATGTACTTGAATCAAATTATAACCAGTTTGTGTAATGCAGTAAAAATTTGCAATTTATTGAATTAAGTCACTTTTGCATGAAATTGCTCTTATTATTAACATTATATAAATGCACTTGGATTTGAACTGAATTGTCAAAAAAACAAACAAACGTAAATGTTGGACAAGACTGAAAAACACATCAAAGATGGTAGGCTTTGCCAAATTTCATCATCAGCAATCATCCATAGACAACCTAAGAAGTATTCACTGGTCTACTGCACAAAGTCTCATGTCTTTCATGAGTTGCTCATCTCAGATGGTTTCAAGCCAATGTCACTCACAATGGTGTCAGGGTATTGGGAATGGTCTTCTGTCTCTATGATTTCCCACCAGGAGAGAGGAATAAATCAGAGTCAGGCTGATAAGGATAGAGTAGCCAGCAGTAGACAATGTTGTCTGTTGACGGGAAATGTTGCTATAATCTTCAATATGTGGAATGCGAGCTAACCAGATATTCAGCACCTGATGTAAAAGTTGTGTGTAGCACTTATTGTTGCCGTTTTCCTGGGTAGTAGTCCAAGTCCTGAATAAAGTGGTATGCTTTCTGCGCAGGCTTTGAAGAATCTTGTTTGCTCTAACAAGGTCATTCTATTCCTTCGATGTCTTTGTTGAAAGTGATGGGAGAAGTGCATGCCATTATTGTTACTTCATTAAAGGGACATGAGGAGATTTTCTGAGGATTCAAATTTCTCTGAATTTGCACTTGATTGGTTGACGATCACCTTCCAAGAATGTTTCAAAGGTTTGTTGGACAAACAAGAAGAAAAAAAAACAGAACTTAAGTCCTAATCAGCCCAGGAGAGAAGCATGTTTTGATTTTGTTGTGTGTGACAAAAAATACTAAATCATCTTTTTTATTATATTGTTACATTGGTGAGCATTCTTAATAATTATGCAAAAAAAACATGATTTTGAAAGGCACTTGAGGGTGTATTTTTCTGGAAATGTCTTGGGTGTCTACCTAGAGAGAAACGTCAATCCCGAGCACATAAGTATCCTTAGCTAAAGAACGTATAGCTTAAATTGTAATCCGGACAGGTTATTACAGTTTTTCTGGTGTTTTTATTACCTGTCGTCAGGGATTGTACTCTCATGTGGCCCTGCATCACTAGCCCAGTAGCGATGCGGGCTCCCCCTTGTAATTACACTCTCCTGTATGTCACAGAATTTTCCTCATTTTTTTCTGTACTCAGGGCTTTATTCTCGGGTGTCTTTCGACCTTTAGATCCCGAGTTATCAAGATTTTTAGATCCTAGACCGCCATCTTTTCGTAGATCGTTCCTACAGTAATTGGATAGCTGGGGAATCTTTGGATGGCATCTGCTCTTTTTTAGGCTTAAAGAATTTTTGCAAGGACTGTGATGAAAACAAAAGGTTCCAGATTGTCACCTTGAAGAATACCTGCTGATACCTTGTAAGAATTAGTTTCCCAATCTGGAGAAATGACAATGGTTGAAGAATTGCTGAATATATGTGTACTAGAACAAACTGCCTCGTGGACATTTCTCTCTGACCACCTTCCCTGTGCACTTGTAATTTCTAAGTTGGCTAAAATAAGTCCATTAGACACCAGCTGCAAGAATTTTTCTAAGTATTCTTGCATAAACACATATTTTTCACAGCATCCCTGCAAACAAAGTTTTTTCACATCTTTGCACCAAATGTGACTTCCTAAATAAGTCAGAAGATACAATCTCAACAAGATTTTCTTCAAAAAACAACACTGAAATTTTACCTTTTACATAAATGAGTCATTTGAGCTGATTTCAAATCGAGGGTTGACAATCAGAAGAACGTAACTCAGCACTGAAAGAATTTCTTTAATTCTGCTGTAATACTGCTTTTGAGAAATGTGATGTTTAATATTTTCTACTAAGCAAATCTATTCATTACTCAAAATGTAAACATCTCATAAAGCGCATAAATATGGTACTCTCAGCAAACATTATATAAATAAAGAACAATTTTTAATTATGAACAGCAGAATTAAAGAAATTATTTAATATTTTTTTCAGTCCTGAGTTACATCCTTCTGTTTGTCAACCCTCGAAATCATCTAGCAGAGAAATATGGTCACTTCAATGCACTGAAATACATTTAAATTGCTAAAATATCAGGAAACATATATGCCCTGACGTGTTTACAAAACTGGAAAAAACCACCTGTTTTCATTGAAATAAGCATTTTAACCCTTAACACATGATACCTCACTTACCTTCACTGATAACCTGCATCATGATAATACCACATCAGTATCTGTAAGATTTTGTACTCAATTCAAGCTGTTCTTGAATTTTAAGTGTTTATAAGACTAAAGTAATTGCATACAATGTGGAAAATGGACTTTGGAGTTGCGATTCCTGTCTCCAAGATGATTCTTGATGTCTTGTGAACAGTGGTAAATAATACAGCAATGTGTTATAGCATGCATGTTACCATTTTGCTGGTTTTATGCAGGAGAAAGTGTGACATAGTAATTTACTGCCATACTACTATATTTTAGCGATTGGCACAATGAAGTACTTAATACCTAATTAAATTATTTTACAATATGACATTTTCCTAAGAACATTCACTATGTACACTGCTATTTAATCATCTTTTCTTTGAAATAAAAATCTGCCCAAGAGTAGAAATCATTACACTGAACTGATTTCCTTTACACCAATGTTGACTGAAACATATGCATTTCCCTTCTGAGAAGTGGAATGCCCCAAATTACCATAATTACACCCCTAAAAAAGAGAATGGTCTGACCAGTGACCCCAGGTCACACCCTGTCGACCTTAGCTCTTCCTCAATTCCGTTTTGGCTGTTATTCAAAACGGACGCGTGTTACCGCAGCTCTGCAATATTACAGCCAAAATTAACTGAGATTTTGATACTGGACTAGTTGTCGTCTCATTCGGAATACTCCTACTACTATACCATATCTATCTGGAATATATACTGGATTATATACTGGATTTATAACGCTCATTTGGACGGAATAAACGGAGACTTTTACGCCGTCAAAGAGCTCTTATTTTAGTATCCTTTTTTGCCGCCAGTGCGGTCATGTGATCTGTGTAGCGGGAAACAAGGTAAACAAAGGCAGCCATTGACGCACGTGTTGCTGCTTTGACTGCCTTTGACTATGTAAAAAAAAAAAAAAAAAAAAATTCAAAAACACATTATGTTTTATAAATCATCTAACTGAAGCCTGATTTCCTTTCCAATGTTGACTTCCCACTTCCAGGCCCGCCCCACAGCATGATATGTACGCACGTCCGTGTGGGCTTGAGCCAAAACGGAATTAAGGAAGAGCTAAGGTCGACAGGGTGTGACCTGGGGTCACTGGTCAGACCATTCTCTTTTTTAGGGGTGTAATTATGGTAATTTGAGGCATTCCACTTCTCAGAAGGGAAATGCATATGTTTCAGTCAACATTGGAAAGGAAATCAGGCTTCAGTTAGATGATTTATAAAACATAATGTGTTTTTGAATAATGTCTTATCTGGAGTCAGGAGTTGCAACTCGACAAAAGAGCCATGAATCTGACTAAAGATTAGAGAGAGATGCACAACTCTAAATTCCATGTATTTAATCAAAGTACAGCAGGCTCAAATTAATTCATGTACAGAGTTGTATATCAGGGCTAATATGATTATGCTATTAAAAACATTGGTGTTCATTTTAAATTCACTTTGGCATTGTAATTTTTCCCAGAGAAATAATCATAACTTCTCTCTCTCTTCTCCATTTATATGCATATTCATGAGGTGTAATAATTACCTCTGGGGTTACATTGACTTCCTTTAGCCTTTGGCATTTTACCTCATTTCAGTGCAACTGTAGACACATACTATATGCCTTTTATTTAAAACACCAACTTAACTATGAAGAAAAAGAAAGGCATTGAATAAACTCTTCAAAGTTTTGAGTCCAGATTGGCATTTTTCAGTTACCGGTAACTGTAAAAATTACCCTTCATTTGAATCTGTCTTGCAGGCTTTGTGTAGATTATAATCACACTGCTAATTTGCATGCATAATGCTGCAACCTTTAATACTATACATGAGGAACAATTAGTTGCATAATTGCATGTCTGATCCTGCAAAATAATGTCTGCTGGGAATGGATAAGTGTAGATGGTCTTGATATAAATAAAGTTCCAGGGCTTAATTACGGTGAACAATCGGCAATTATGTTATAATTACTTGAATTATCATGTCCAGGAGACAGGTTAAATGAAGCATTTTTTTAATATTTTTAAATCATATTTTGTTTGGACATGTCCCACTCAAACTCTCCACTAAAACCAATCAAGGTCCCCCTTGTTGAGTTATAGAAACTGAGTGCACAAATTAGCTGCCTAATTCTGCCCTAGCTATGAAAACTATTGGATATGAAAGTGTGATGTCTCTCTCTCAACAGATCTATATATTTTGGCAGTGGTTTGAAACACATTGCTGTCAGCTGCTATCAAAAGTTTAGAAAATTTATGCAAACAGCCCAATTAAAATGGCAATTATAGGACCAGATTAGTGTCCTAAATATCAGAATTCATGAAATGAAGTATTAAATGTCCACTGAGATTGTAGTATTCTTTTTTTTCCTTCAAATTTAAAGAAAATGAAAGGTTATCCACCAAAGTGTAAAGTTACAATTTGGCCCATTACATCAAAAGCTACATCATATCAGCTAGATTATAAGCACTTATTCCCAAGTGCCCACCAAAAATATTTTAACATGGCATTAACAGCTTAAGCCTGTTTCTATAGAATGTTGCATAGTTCAAGATCTGTGTTGCTTCACCTGCACATAATGGTTTAGTATTTTGAAAAGTGGTGTACTTTATCTCGCTTGTTGCCCTTCCTAGGTTGCAATGGCAAAAATATGGTATTGACTGAATAATGACTGAGTTACAAAGAGCAGGTTTGCAGCCAAGCTTTCAAGGCAGAGCCCCCCATCTGTTTGAAAAATAGACATATGGCATGTCATGGCTGCCATATACGTACCTTTTGATGTGATGGGTCACACTTGATATCATTTTGATGTATACATCTTTTGTGCAATACACCAGTCATAGGACACTGTGTAGATAACCAGATCAACTTTGTTTGTTATGGATCAAATCAAAACTACAATAAAATGTTGTGATGTCCTCCACCACTTTTCCAGAGATAGGGTCAGTTGGTCATGATTGTTACATTTTTTAAAAACACATTCCAAAGTTTAATAGATACAATAGAAGTGGGAATATGTCCATGCCATTTGACTCCTATTTATGCGTAATTGGTTAAGAACTTACCGTAAAAGAATTTCTTTCCATTTTCAGTTTCAGTTATCGTACTAAAAATTGTCAAAATTGCATTTTGGTTTTCATATGCAGAGTAAACATTTTTGTTGCATTATAAGAGATACTGCAGCATTTTAGACACACTACTTACTAGACTTTGATAACACCAAGTCTTGCTTTACGGTAACACCAAATCTTGCTTTACGGTAACACCAAGTCTTGCTTTACGGTAACACCAAGTCTTGCTTTACGGTAACACCAAATCTTGCTTTAACGGTAACACCAAGTCTTGCTTTACGGTAACACCAAGTCTTGCTTTACGGTAACACCAAATCTTGCTTTACGGTAACACCAAGTCTTGCTTTACGGTAACACCAAATCTTGCTTTACGGTAACATCAAGTCTTGCTTTACGGTAACACCAAGTCTTGCTTTACGGTAACACCAAGTCTTGCTTTACGGTAACATCAAGTCTTGCTTTACGGTAACACCAAATCTTGCTTTACGGTAACACCAAATCTTGCTTTACGGTAACACCAAATCTTGCTTTACGGTAACACCAAATCTTGCTTTACGGTAACACCAAATCTTGCTTTACGGTAACACCAAGTCTTGCTTTACGGTAACACCAAGTCTTGCTTTACGGTAACATCAAGTCTTGCTTTACGGTAACATCAAGTCTTGATTTACATCAAGCATATCAGAGTAATTTAGACTAGTACATGTAAGTTCTTACAGGGAACACTTACCAAAAACTTGTCTGGTTCTTTTAAAAATTACTGTAAATCAGTTGAGGACAATCAAACTATATTTTTATTTGGCTTTATGTGGGATTCGGGTTATTTTGGGGATGAAAGTATTTTATGAAAAATTATCAAAGTTCATGGGGAAATTGGCAATTTTCTTTCCATTTCATCATGCGAGTGCAAGAAGGTCGTAATGCAATAGCTGCCATGTGATATATCTGTGGGCTGTCATGTATTAGAATGACTTCTAATATATCTTTCCTTAGAGTCCATGGTTCTTGAAATGGTTCCCAGGCAACAACTGTGTTGCCTGAAGAACCATTTCAAGAACTACTGGCCAAAGATTTGGCATAATAGTTTGTTTGATAGGAATTTCTGACAAATGGCAGCTATTGCACCTACAACCTTGTTGTATTCACACGACAGTTGTTTTTCCTGGAGGAAAACATACAAGGGAATGCTTGAGTGCAAGCAGAACAACCTGTATGTCGTTGCTGGTGCTACCACTGTATACGTAATTTTAAATGAAAACTTCTGACTGAAAGTATGTTGATGTAATAGCTTCTCAGAAATGGCAGCTTGCATAACCCTGTGTATGCCCTTATAGTATCAAAATGCTTCCTAATATCTTAAAGGGGGATGGCCCGATTTAAGTATATAAAGTGTTCATCTTGATAGAATGGCCTTCACCCCAAAACCCTATCTGTAAAGTTTCTCGCCGATATTTCAACCCGTTTTGATGAGAGCTAAAACATGATTTTGTAATCCCCATAGAGTGCTATGTAAAATTAATATTGGTCGACCCAAATGGGGCACATTTTCGCTCAACATCCAAACCAAACACGACCTTTAGCCCTAAATTTCCCCCCCCCCCCCCCCCCCCCCCCCCAGAAACAGAGTAAATGAGAAAAATGGTAGCTTTCTTCTGATACCAAAATGTTGACAACTTCCGGTAAAATCTGGGTCCCTGGGGACGAGGCTATTAGCGATCGGGCCATGGACCTTTAAGAACAGTGATTGTGCTGAGGTTTGGATTAACTTTAAATAGTACAGAATGACTTTAAAGGGTTTTGAATGACAATGTTTTTAACGGTGTGTTGTAATATCATTTGAATTCTTTGCATTGCAATTAAAACCAAGACACACTTGGCATTTTAAATGTAATATCATGTGTCAAAAAGTTGAAAATCTGAATTATTTATTTTTTTTTGCAATTACTGAGCAAACTCAGTATGGCAGAAGCACAATCATATTGTATATTGTATATACATTAATAAATGTATCAATTCGTGTTTTTAAAATATATCCTATATTGTAAAATCATCATGTATGCATGCATTTAATTGGACATAATTATTTGCTCTGTGAAATGATTTTATAATTGTAATTGTTAGTCAATGTATTATGTATTGGAATTGGTGAGATATAGAATATCCTAAGCTTTCCCCATTTGTATTAAGTTTCTTGTACTAAATAATTATCACAGTACCGTAAACAGTTAATCAATTTCTCAACATGATAGCCTTCTAGTTCCAAGACCCATTCTCTGCTAATTAAGCTACTCTTGCAATTAAATATATGGGCAAGTCTTTTATTCTTAAAAACTTCATTTTTAACTGATTTTTTATTAAATTCACAGACAGATATATGTGAAATTTTATATGTAAATAAATAAACTTGAACCCTGGAAACTACTATATTGATCGTGGATGATTATAGCAACAATAAAACTTCTATTTTGATGACATATATTTTTAACCTTTAACTTCCTACAAATGTTTGATAAGCAGTAAGTTCCATTTTGAGGCCTTTGTAAGGACTGTATATTACACCAATCAAGGTTATTCTTTTCATGCAATTGCTTACACTGAAAGAAGGGGGTAGTGTACAATGTGTGCTTTGAAATGGTGGAAATTTTACTTAAAATATGAAGCAAACTCCTTCACTTCTTGTGATGCTCTTGTAAATGAAAAAGAAAATGTTTGAGAATGTAATGTATATAGTGTGATGATGGCTATATCATGATGGGTACATTCAAGCATCTGTAATGACCGGACTATGTTGTAGTACGCTGTGGACAAGTTTGTTTTCTTTCTTTCCATGTGGACTTGCTTAGGTGATAAAATCCTGACAATAAAGGGTGTTTCACTAAAAGTGACATTACATTTTAGCAAAAAATATGCACCTGTAATAAGAATTATTTAATTGCAATACAAGTGCAGATACCTACACAAAAAATATTGTCTCGCCTGAAAGAAAGAGACCTATTATTCACTTTTGCGTCCACTCCATCTGACTTTCTGTCAGCCCGTCTGTGTAAAAAAGCTTGTGAGTGAGTTATCTGGAGGGATATGATGATGTAACTCGTTGGGAAAAAGCAAGTTGATAAGTTCTCGACCTGCATGGATTTTACACAAAATTAAAATTTTCAGGAGAGCTTGTGAGTGAGTGTTCTTGAATTCCATAGTCATATAGTGATGAGCTTTGGTGGAAGGAAGCACGTTGAGTTCTCGACCTGATCAGCATTAGAGTATATGCAAATTAGGTATGCAAATTGCATAATTGCTGCATCGTTTAAATGGAACATTGGATACGCAAAATTCTGTCACTACATGAAAGACCATCATGGCATGCATCTTTTGTGTATTTATCATAAGTGCTTAAAATATGAGGGTTAGGTATGCAAATGGGTAATTAAATATGCATAATTCCTGTATTGCTAAAACGGTACATCAGATATGCAAAATTCATTTGCTATATGAAAGACTATCATGACATCCATCTTCTGTGTGATGGGGTCAAAGGTCATGTGGGCCAATTAAAGGGGCATCTGCACCATATTCAATAAAAGTGGCTAGAGTGAAATACATTTTGAAGAAAATAAAATGGTTTCATTACAGGCAGTAGTAATTGACATCATGAATCCTGAAAATGTCAGACTCACACATGTAATTCATGTTTAAAAATATTGTCTATAGATGTAACATTTTTCTTGAAACACTCTTTATGTGAACATGGATTGAGATCGCACCATCTGGTGTTTCCTGGTTGAAATTGGTTCACAGAATAAAAGTAATCATGCCTATCACATGTTATGTGTTTATGAAGACGTATTTAGTATTGCCGTGTAAGGTGCCAACATCCCCTGCAGCTTTTATTTCAGTTATACCGCAAATCAGCCATGCTAACGTAATATTGACACTAATTGATGTGAACAACAGCACACTATTGACTGGGATAGTTGCAGGATGTTCAATATTGTATAGATGCAATTTGCCCTCATATATTACCAAAGGTCACTTGACAGCACACAGTATGATAGCTGTATATACATTAAGGGTTTTCACATTGAGCAGGTGATCGATCGACCTTTGCGATCGATCACCGTTTTTATAGACTAATGCAGCCATTTTTTGAATACTAACCTTACATGTGCAATCACATATTAGTTGCAATGTCAAAGCTTCCCAAAGGAAGGATTTAAAGGTGCTTGTTCCGATTTTTGTCTATCGTGTTCTCTACTTGATATGAGAGCCTGACACTCATACACACTGACCATCAAGAACAGTAGGAAACAAACTTGCGGTTTTGATGCTAGATGCGATAATGCATAGTGCAACGCCCTATTCACTACTGTGCTAATATTGATGGTTAACCACTAAAACGGTAGTTTTTTTATCTATATCTTGAGAACGAAATGGATTTGAAAGCTGAAATTTCAGGACGACAATGAGAAAAATACGGCCTTTCATCTGATATCAAAATTGATACTAGTTTCGGGTAAATCGGGGGGTCCCAAAGACGATTGGAACAAGCACCTTTAATGAGCTATTTTTTCATTAACTGCTTCTTTAATAGACATTTTCAACAGTGGTTGTCACTGACTTTTAACGCTGAGGTGCATAACCATCTTTAAAGTGATACGGCTTATCACGTTGGTTTGTTTCTGCACAGAAATTGTGTTTTTTTTCCATAGTGAAATTTGCTGAATCAAACAAGAGAATTCAACATGGCAAATGTCTCATACCCACGTGCATATAGCAGACGTGTTGCTATTTGAAGAAGCATAACAGTGATGTACGGGTCAGAGTTGGCAAAGTATTATAATGAATTAGATGGTTGATTTGAAGTCTACAGACGGTGATCGATCACCAAAGTCGATCGATCACCTGCTCGGTGTGAAAATCCTTATTTCATCATTACTTTTTTTTGTTGCTCACCAATTTTCTCCCCGAAGTGGAAAGGTATGTTGGACAACAAATGTATTTATTTATGCAGGCATCAATCATGAGCCTGAACCAATCCTCCTCAAGCATAAGCTTCGCCAGTGAAGTGACGTCAAAGTTTGTAAAGTGATGTTGAGGTTTGGGATAAAAAAATTAAAACTGGTCCAGCTTTGGGTTATGTTTTTTTTTTGTTTGCTTTGTGATTTAAGGGGAAATCGTTTGAACTATAATAAATAAGCGAAATCGGCATTACAGGTTTGTGATGCATTGTGGGAAGGTTTTGCAACCTTTTAGGACTCCTGACTTTTGACAAATCAAGATTATGGTTTTAATAATTATGTTTTTAAAACTATTCCAGCAATATAGCCAATAAAAATTATGCCATAAATTAAGTAGAGTAAAAATGTTTTTTATTTTTAAATATCAAAACATATCTTAGAACTATTTTTCGAAATTACCAAAAGGCAATTTTCCTGAAATACTGACGGGGTGAAAGGTCGGAAGTCCTAAAAATATTACCGGAAGTTACAATGCCGATTTGGCTTATTGGTGAACAGAGGTGACTGCTAGAGGAGGGTTGGTTCAAGTTCATGATTGATGGTTGCATTAGTGTAATAACCATATTTAAATTCTATGTGTATTAAGATATATTTTTGCCAGTGTTGGGCATTTCCTTTTCCCCACCAGTTCTGTGTGTAGTTTGTCCCTTGTTTGGATGCTGTATACCAAATCCCATGCTAAACCTAAAGCTTAAATGTAGGTCATGCATTGATACTGGCTCAAGGGAGTGCCAGAACTATGGGAACCTGTGGAGTACCAGAGTTAGTGGGTTATACAAGATAGAATCTGGTTGTGTAAAAATGTGAGTCCTCAATTTTAGAACTAAGTCACTTTGTGCAATTTAAAGTTTGTGAAATACAATGTGATGAAATCTAAGTTGAGGGTGTTCAAAACAAGTGATGGACCACTGCTTTAATTTCACCAGCCTGTATTCCTTAAGAATTTAGTCGTGATTTAACTCGTAGTCCAGGTTTAAGTCCTATTGTATTGCTATTTCAGTAATGCAATATGAAAGGGAACAGATTTAAGGGTTGTTTTACAATCAGGGTACCTCTTGGCTGAAAACTACAATGTGATCCATTAAAACAATGTCTGTACTTTCTCATAATTGGTACTATGCCAACTTAAAGACCACCAAAAGCACTACCTATAGCTGCAAAGAAACCATTGAAATGCTTGATGACTAACAAAAATATGTACATATACATGGAAATTGCTTAAAATCACTGTCTCATTTGAAGTAGTTTAATATTTGATTAGATTTAGCAATGTCATAAAGAACATTTGGGACAACATTCAACATTTAGGAATAACATTTGAAGCAAGGTAATTAATATCCAGAAATCTTAAAAGAATGTGATCATTTGTTAACATGCGGTGTCAGTTTGAAATTTAGTGGTAAATTCCGTCAAAAAATGTCCTCCATATTTAGGCTAATAAAGCTTAAACTAAATTGACAGATTGATTTGTGATATTCTCTATAAAAACTCTTGTTTATGTTCTATACATTTGTAGTAAACACTTGGTGGCTACCCCTTAAGTTTTCCTGTTTCACATGATCAAATGTTATTAGTCAGTGTTCTGTCAAAATCTGTCCTTTCCGAAAACACGAAGTTTCACTAACCATAATTTTTTTTCCTGAAGACCTCACACCTCCAAATTTTGGAAACATACTCTTTGAATTATCTATAATACAAAATATTAATACTGAAAATAATCAAAGCACTTTGTTTTTTCACCCCAAATGTAGAAATGAATGAAGTGCTCTGTCAAAATCTTGTCCTCTCCGAAAAATGTAACATTTGATCAATTATAAAAAATGTTCATGAAGATGTGACGCCTCAAAATTTTGGAATTATACTTCTTGACTTGCCTACAATGCAAAAACATCAATACTGAAATTAATCATGCAACTTTATTTTTCACCCCAAATGAGACAGCCGAGGTACCCTGATTGTAAAACAACCCTTAAATAGAATAGTTTTCAGTTTTGAATGTCTTCCTGTACTTCCATTGGACAGAGTTTCATATGGCCCCCTCCCCTACGAATTCTGCAGCCTTGATGGAATAAACCACACAAGGTTGCAGAATTTGTAGAGGCACATAAGAAACTCTTGCCCTTTTGTTTCACAACTTCAGCAGTAAAAACTAATATAGGAAAGAAACCAAATTTAGAGGTTCTTTGTAGTAGGACTTAGTTGTGGACCACATTAAACCAGGAGTAAGTTGTTTTGTGAATATAGGCCATTGATGTCAGTCTGTTTTGTCTAGTGTGCAGCCATGGGATGAATTCTGTGCTTTTTCAGTGAATGCAATTTGCAGTCTGACTGAAGACAGGTCTACCAGTTTAGTGTAAATTAATTATTTGAAGTTTGGAAGCAAAGCTACATACAGAAGGCTGAATATAGTTGTGTATGATACATGTGTCATAATGTGAACAAAAAAGAAAACATTGTAGTTAGGGATTGATTAATATCAGTGAAAATGTGAGAATCTGAGGAGGAGCACCCAAAATCAAGAAAAAATGCACTATTTTTCCCCAGGGAAAAAAAGGGTGGCAGGGAAAACCAAATTTTAAATGTGAGAGAGAAAAGAGGGAACATATTTTTAAGCAAGTGCATTTAGAATTTTCCCTTGCTTCCTTGGCATACCATTTGATTTATGTGTCAATATTCTATACCAGGGGTGTCCAACCTTTTTGACGCAAGGGCCGCATTGGTTGAATCCACGACTACTACGGGCCGCGAACAAGTAATGGGGGGGGCTCAAGCTCAACTATGGGGCCGAATGGGACCCATAGCTACACCAGAGATGCAGATTTTGGGCCAAATTCAACACAAATTGTTCATTTTCCCAAGAAATATTGACCTTTTAGCAAATTTGGAAAAATTTTAGCTTCAGTTTCAGGAAATGGGACTACTTTTCCCACAATTTTTAGAAAATGTCTGTTTCAGATTGTTTGAAAATTAGTTGAATTTCATCAATGTTACAGAAGTTCGTTTTCAGATTGAGGAAATTGAACTAATTCAAATGACATCTGTTTTTAAATCTATTATTTCAGATATTTAAGCATTTTATTTTTTCTGGGAAGTACCTCGCGGGCCGCATATGAGCTCTTAGAGGGGCACAAATGGCCTGCGGGCCGCAGGTTGGACACCTCTGTTCTATACCAAGACTTGGACAAGAATCTCGCTACAAGGACATATCAGAAGATTTATGTGAAAAGAAAAAACCCTGGCATTCAATCTTGAAGGATACATATTATGCCATTGTTAAATGTTAAATGGTATTGTTTTCAAAGAGACATGGCATCACATAACACATCTCAAAGCTGCTGTGGAAGCAGTGGATGACCTTGGACAATACTCTAGATATACATGCAGTGATGAATAAAACAGTATACAAATATTGACTGCTATGAGGGGCATGGTGATCTCGAAACCATACTATGCCCCGAGGCGTAAGCCGAGGGGCAGAGTATGGTTTCGTGATCACCGAGGGCCTATAGTTTCAACCATGCTCCGAATAAAAAGCAGTCAATATTTGTTTTATATACCGAATATATAGATTTTTGTCATCTGATTGGTTAAAAGAACATTCTAAGCCAGGATGCTAACACAGCCTATATCATGTGTAGGCCATAGCGTGCATGCATGGTTTAACAATTTTGTGTAACTTAGGGTCCAAAACTTGTGAAGAATTAGCAATCAACCTTTCTTGTGTTGAGGAAGTGATGTTGGAATCCAAAACGGATTGCCGTAATCGACTTCTTGTCATTTTTTTGTCGGTAAGATGCGTACAATTTTCCTTGCATTTCATTAAAATCATTGACTCGATGATCCAGCTCCGAATTCGGCAACTTTTACACGGCCTGCAGATGGCCGTCGTCGGTGTCAAATTATAATCCTCGAATATCTTCACGGTGTATTTTACCTGCCGTTTGGTATTAGCCCACAGTCCTATGAGCTGCATCTCTGATTCCTTTCAGATCTTCATCTACAAGCTCAAAGCATGAATAATGATGCTGCGATTCAGCCATTTCCTTGCTCGAGTAAACAAAATGCGATGGTCTGCTTATATTCATCTCTTACACCAGCTTCAATATGTACACTCATAATACGGATGAATAGTTCGTACGGCAGTCTTTTACGCTGGGAAGAGGTGTCTCGGGCATAGTTATGAACTATGCCCGCTCTGCCCAGAGCATAGTTCATTTTTGGTTCAATTCTTGAAGCTAGTTGAATTAATGCCTCCACTTTTAACCAATCAGATGACAGGGATCTATATATGAGGTATATAATAGGTTCTACCTAACAATGCTCAGGGAACAAGGGTATAACGAGTATCCAGGTGGTGGCGGCCAAGAAATCCTAAATTTAGATGTCGTCATTGGTTTATCACGTAAACCTGAAATCGTGACGAAAAATCTTGAAATTTTTATGTTATCAAGAGAAATTTTCCTATTCCAAAACCATTGGAGTTGAATCAACTTCACTGTAAGGGTTATATTTTTAATATTTATATAATAGTGGATGAGTAGCACTGAAATGAACAAATTTCTATGTGAGGCAGGACTTTATTCCTCCTAATCACATGTTTTTATTCAGACCCCCTCATAAAAGCATAAAAACACTCTTTTTCCCTTAAGGCTGTTTTAGTGAGAAATTAGTCGCAAATATGGACATAGTCTTATTGAGTATCCCTATGAAAATTGCTAATAAGCCAATTGTCTATTCATCAATGTCACATGCACATCATGCAACAACTGTGATGTATTTTTTAATTGCTTGTGTCAAGTTAAATTACATTATGCTTATCATCATATAATGCTGTTGAGAAGTGCTGCATGCACACATCCAAGATGTCGCAATATAATGACTTTCATAAGGTGGCTACTAAGTGCCTATTTCGAATCTCAAATCAGAGCTTGTAATCTGTTCATTGTTGTCACTATTTCAGTACAAATAAATCATGCGGTCAATAAATTTGTTAATGAAATATAAATAAAAATGGCCATTCTAAATTGGCCCGTGGTCATATTGCTTAGAGGGGTTTGCTTAATCATCAATTCTGGTGATTTGCAATAACGATGTGCTGCCAACGGTCGCCATGGAGTGGCATGTTTCCTGATGCATCACGGGGTGAAGTCAACATCCAGAGCCTGCTTAATACAGGCATTGCACAGGACAACGTTTCTGTTTGTTTAGTTTCTTGACACAATGGCATTTTGTGTGCAAGTGCACACTAAAATGGCTATTTTTCTTTGGTTTATCGATCACTCAGGCTCCTTTATTGAGCTGTTTGCCGCATAATATCCAATGGCAGATTCAGGATTTGAAAAATGTCAAAATTACCGGGGGGCTGAAAGGCTGTAACTGGTCCAAAATAGCTCAAAATGGGCTGATTTTACAAGAATTTGCAGAATTACCGGGAGGCGCGCGCCCCCTCCGCTCCCTCCCTGGATCCGCGCCTGATATCTCACTACTTGTGAGTTAATCCAATGGTGACAAGGACAATAATGTTAACCCTTGCTGTCAAAATAAGATTGGCAAGTGCAACTGTTGTTGGCACACTGTATTGTGAATCCTGAGATAACACTATGTATGTGTCATAACAATATGACACTTATTTTGGTTCCACATCTTAGTTGCATTTGTCTTGTCGTGCAGGCCATTGCATGAAGCACTATACCAAGGCACTATACTTACTACATACGGGTTGTTTCATGCCTTCATAGGTATAACCTGCATGAATTTGGGCTAATTCTTAACAAGCATTATTACTGAAATATGAGAAGTTTTTAATAAAATTTAATAAGGAGAAGAATAAATATCTAAATTTTGGCCGGAGCTGTGCGTTTACAGCATCATATCAAATGAGCAATATTTTGCTTAAAAACAGTTCATCTTCTCCTTCCCTTAGAACAACAAATAAAATGCAATGGTACCACACAGTATTTGAGATCTTGTCAACATTCAGTGCTCCTGGAGCATTGTTTTCTTGATATATCGATTCATTCTGTGAAACTTAAATAAATAAATGTCGGCATTTATATAGCGCCTTTCACAATGTATCAAAGCGCTTTACATTTATTCCGCTGCCACTAGAATATGTCAGCTGCCTTACAAATGCCCAAGGCATACTCATACCTTTGGGCGGCGCTCATTGAACAATATTCCTAACAGCTCCCCATTTTGCACCTGGGTGGAGAGAGGCAAGCGAGGTAAAGTGCCTTGCCCAAGTGCACAACACATTGGCCTTAGCGGGACTCTACCCCAGGACCTTTGGGTCATGAGTCGGTTGTTGTATCCACTGGGCCACATGTGCCCCCCAAAAGTAATAAATAACCTCTTGGCAGCCTATTCCTTACTGGGACTTATAGTTAAGAGACTCAGTGGTCTGGTTTGATTCCTCATTTGGCTTCTTTTGCAAAATAGACTTTGTTTTTTAGTTGGGCAAAAACTTTTAAATCTTAGAAGAATCTCAGTCTAAGATTAATCCCTGACAGTGTTTCTGGAGCAATGGATGTTGACAAGAACTCGTATCTTCTGGTACCACATACTGTATAGTGGATTATTCTTTTGTGGAGTTCACTATTTGTACTTTTTGGTAACAACAATTAAGGTGTTAATTTTAAAGCTTACAAACTTATTTTAACCTGTATAGTAGCAGGTTTAGTATGTTAACACTACAAATTCATAACACTACAAATTCAAAATGTTACAAATGGGTTTCAGTTCTTTCAAAATCTTGAAAAATAAGCACATGAAAATATTCCACTATACAGTAGTTTCAGCACTGTTACAGTGTGATCAAATGTAATCAGGTACTGAAAATAAATTATAATTGAATTACGAAATTACAATGAAAACATGTTTTAAACATTCAACCAGAGAATTTTAAATTAAACACTTGATTTAGATGAAAATTGTAATAAAATTTTGACTAGCATATGAAATGAAATAAAATAATAACTTGTTTAAGTCAATGTCTTACATGTGTATTCATTGTCTATATGATGGTTTGTCAAGATTGACACTAGTCATGTCCACACGGAGGCTGAAACTCTGGAGTTTCAAAACTCTTGAGTGTCCATGGTTTTTGACCATGTAGATGCATACAGAGTTTTAAACTCTGGAGTGTTATTGAGGGTCTAGTAGGGTTTTATCCCCCTAAAAAATTGGGGTAAAGCATAAACTCTGATAGCACTCCAGAGTGTTTTGGTATGTCATGCCATATGGAGCTTTGGGAGTAGGAGCAGGGGAGACCTCGCAAAGACATATTTGTTGACAAATTCCTGTGTTTGAATAGCACATGCAAAAGGCTCTGCTGCGGCTTCTGGTATGTTGACTTTCGGTCTACACTCAGATAGGAGAAGCGGAGGAGAATGTTCGGGGGATGATTTTAGAGTTTCGGCCATCATGTGGACACAACTTCAGGTGAAGTAAATTAATTGGATTTAATTTTCACTTCCTGATGTTCCAAATCTTAGGGAGTTTTTGTGACCATCTGAACATGGCTACTAATTCTGCACACTGGATTGGTCACATTGGTTCCATGTGTGAAGCAACCCTGCAGAGAAAGGTCCCCCACTTTGAAGGTTCCCTTCTACTTGGGCTATGTCTTCGATGATATTTGAAAGAAATTGGAACCTGGCGACTAGTTTGCATGGCCCCAGAAATGAGCCAAAAAATACCCACTCTAATATGGCCTCGTTGGCAGAGTTCACTGTTCTTTCTCATATTTCGATTATGAACTCTGGATACGAAATGGTGCCATGATTCGGAAACATCTTGCCCATCTGCAATTACTTTGAATCATAGCTGGAACATAAAAAAGAAAAAATCAACACACACACACACACACAACCTAACAATACAAAATACCAAAACAGCAATGCTACTGAAAACATTTTTGTGTCGTCAGAGGCAATTTCTTGTCGTCAGAGATAATATTTGGACAAAATGGGTATCAAATTGTTGGTATGAGCATGAGCAATCTGGAAACGTACAGTTTCCACAATTTAAGATCTTCCATTTGGGTTAATTTTTTATGAGTAGTCCCTACATCCCATACATCAAACTAAACATCCTAGATAGTGCAAAATATACTTTACTGCATTGCTCATGCTCATACCAACAACTTAAAGACACTATCAGTGATCTACCCAAAAGAGTCAAAATATTTTAAAATTTAGCAGGAGTAGCTTAAAAGTGAAGAATAAGTCTATAGAATTCTCACAAGTTATTTTTTCCAAGCAAAAAATTCATAGAAAAGGAAGGAAAAAGAAGTGTCAAAAATATGAACCTCCATCAATTATTAGACTGTCCCACAGTCTCGGCTCTGTCTTCGGATTCGGGACACAGTAGGTTCAATTAACATAAAATCAAACATTTATTTATTTGGAATGGCACTCACGAACATGATGCATCCAATGTATATACAAAACAAATAAAAAACTAAAATCCTAAAAAATCGGGCTGGGCCCTCCTGTACCCTTGGGCATTGGTCCTTTTAATACTGCGCTGCCACCTTTTTGACCCAATGGCCGACCATATGCCCTCATACGAACCAACTTGTCCACTGATTGACAAAATTCAAAATACCACTCGCACGCCGTGTGGATTTGGTTGACTCAGATTGTAGTCTTCATTACCAGTCGTTTATACCACAGACCCTGAGAGGGTCTATCAATTATGTGTTGTAATAAGTGTCCAAACGGAAAATAATGACAAAAATATCCAATTTTGTCCTTATTAGGTTGCTTTTGGTCCTATAACTTGTGGGATATGTTAGGATACCTAAACTTGTTACGAAAATGTAAAAATCTGATTTTGGCTGAAATTTTTGATTTTCTGGTTGAGCAAATCACTGATAGTGCCTTTAAAACACCATTAATAAAGATCCCATGCAGTTGAAATTTTGTGGTCCCTGTACCATGACCAATGAAAGTTCAATGACCTTTATCACATTTTCACTCATATCTCTATAACTGAAAATCAGAAATATGCCATCCTTCATATAGAAAATCACAACTTTGTTAAAAAATTCTGGATCCAGAATTTTTGTTATACACATCCTATGGCACTGTAGTACTGTACGTAAATGTTTACTGCATGAAAACGAAAAATCCGATTAATCTCTAACTTTGGAATTAAGCATTTTAGGTGACTATCTGTAGTTGACTATTTTAAATTACTACAAAAAAAATATATTTCGATATCTCTGAGTCAGCCTTTAACTCAATGATGATCCTTTTTGTGTCATCTGCAAGAATTGCAGAAGGCACATAGGGATTACTCTGGGCGTATGTGTGTGTGTGTGTCTGTGGTCAAAATGTTAACCCTTATATATTGCATGCCGTATGAGTTCAGTCAGGGCTACGATGATGTAACTTGGTGGAAAGGAGGGGCGGGGTGGGGTGACATGTTGGTGACCTCATGTGACCTTTGGTCGGTCAAAATGTTAACCCTTATATATTGCATGCCGTATGAGTTCAGTCAGGGCTACGATGATGTAACTTGGTGGAAAGGAGGGGCGGGGTGGGGTGACATGTTGGTGACCTTGTGACCTCATATCAACTTTGGCCCCACTCACAAACTGTGATGGCAGACTACACTCGAGGTCCGGGGACCACAATGTATTTTCTTGACCTATGGATACATCTTCCCTGAAACCTTCCCGGCTGTGAGCATGGAACTGAGTTTTGAGTCTTGTTTTGTCAGTTCAACAGTATCGCCTTTAAAGGAAAGCTTAATTTCTGGGTGTATCACCCATAATGCATGGTATTTTTTTAAACTCTTGCACATTGATCCCAATTTTTGGTTGGTTTGTTTTGTTTATTTATTTGTTTGTTTTTGCCTTCTCAATGACCCCATTGTCAACTAATTTTAAACCGTTTTTGATATAAAATTGGATCGATTAAGCCCAAATTAATTGGTCGAGCTATGAGTTGCAAAAATATTGGGCGAGACGCAGTCGAGCCCAATATTTTAAAACTCATAGCAAGACCAATTAATATTGGGCGTAAATCATCCAATTTTATCATTATCATGTTTTGGATCCGATATTCTCCCACACTTGGACTCCTCAAAAACATATAATTTAGATTATCATGTTTTGAGGAGTCCAAGTGTTGAAAATATCGGATCCAAAACATGATAATCATAAAATCAGATGATTTACGCCCAAAATTTATTAGTCTCGCTTTGAGTTTTAAAATATTGGGCTCGACTACGTCTCGCCCAATATTTTTGCAAGTCATAGCTCGACCAATAAATATGGGCTCAATTGATCCAATTTTATAAGATAATCGTTCACTGGATGACCCTGCTTTTAGACAAAAATCCTCAACAAGTTGTCAAAATATCTCTATATTTTATTTTGAAATATTGTTATGAATTTCTTGACATTTTTTGCTTCAAAATACTCAAATTAGTATTTTGCATGGTAATTTTAGCCAAATAGTTACCCTTTTCTCACTAATTTCCCCCTTTTGGGGATCTTGTTGCTGAAAGACCTATCTTTTGAGGTAAAATCTCTCACAAAATGACCCCTAGATTAGAGTTGCTGGCCAACCTTTAGTCCCCTACTCTGTGTTTGTAAGTCTTAACATGATGGGTCATCATACTTAGAAAAATGCCAGTCAGGCTTTCAAAACAAAGCCCATGCAGTAATAGCTATGCATCATGTCTGGAACTTCAATGGAAGACAAAATGGTAAACCAAGATAAAGGTCCTTTTGTGAAAATAACTAACTTTACAATACATATATTGTCTGTAAATAATATATTCAATTTGCATCCAGCATATTCCTCCTAAAGCCTGAAATATTATGCCTGAAAGTTGATCTTGGTTAAACACCTACGTCAGAACTGAACCTTTAAAGTATCTGTGAAAAGGTAATCTGAGCCACATATTGATAAATGATACAAGCATGTGAAAGAGAACACCATAGTGTGTCGTTAGTTATTTGCTTACATCTTTAAGAGCTTTTATATGAACATTGACATATAACATAGTGAATTTAAGTGATCCCTCTGTACTGGCCTCTTCTTCGGTTACTGCAACAAAGGTCCTGCTTTCCAAATCATTAAGAGCATATGAGCCTTGACAACATTTATAACCATGCATGGTTAAGTGCACAGTGTAAATGTCTTGTGCAATCATCGTCTTAGGAATGCCGAAAGGACTGTCAAATTATCAAGATATGCATGAATGTTTTTAATATACCTGGCGCTGGAAGTTATGAAATAAGTTTAATCAACCGAAAAAATGAAGAATGAATAACATCAGCCACGTCAGAAAACATGTTTATTTCACACGCACAGCAATATGTGAAGATCATAGCTTAAGAAAATCATGTGTAGGAGATCATGACAGGCCAATTAAAATAATAATGTCCATCAACATTATTTCAATTCAAACATTACGTATCAATTACTAAGCACGTTGAATTGGTCCAGTTCTGTTGGTTGAAATTACATCTGCTATTTGTCATTATTGGTACTGTGTTGGCATGTAAACCACTGAATAGACACCTTGCAATGTAATTTAATCTTCAGTATGAAAGGTGCCTTCAATAAGGGTATCCTGTCATCATCATTGCTTGCAAAGGGGTATATTTTATGCTGTTGATATTCACTCAGCATTACTTAGAGAGGTCCAACCTATTGTGTTGTCTCATGTCAAATAGTTCTTTAAGTTGTTACTAAAAAATCAATGAAACTGTTTGTTTTGTTGCCATTTTCAGAAACACCTTACACATGCCAACTCATATTGGTGGTACTCTGGGTGTAGTAAACAATCTTATCTGTAGATGGATGGTTCGGGCCTCTACACCCAAGTTTAACATTTTTGTTTTATTTGCATATTATAGAAATGAAAACATCTCAAGTGAAAATACACTATTAAAAATGTCTATAAATTTTTGACTCTGTTAATTGAGATATTTGTTTCTTAAAAATATGGAATTTGTTCCTTCAAGGTGCGTGTTCCGATCGTCTTTGGGGACCCCCTGATTTTCCTGGAAGTAGTATCGATTTTGATATCAGATGAAAGACCGTATTTTTCTCATTGTCGTCCTGAAATTTCAGCCCTCAAATCCATTTCATTCTCAAGGTATAAACGAAAAACCGCCGTTTTAATGGTTAACCATCAAAATTAGCACAATATTGAATAGGGCTTTGCAATATGCATTATTGCTTCTACCGTCAAAACCGCAAGCTAGTTTCCCTCGGTACTTGATGGGCGTACGTGCAAGTGCCAGGCTCTCATATCAAGCATAGAACACAATAGGCATAAATCAGAACAAGCACCTTTAAATCATAATTAGTTTATGCTAATTAGTGCGATTACAACCAACTGAACCCAGCCAAACACCTACACATAATAGGACACATCTATGTGTATATTCTTATATCACCACAACATGAACATCTGTCCAACTCACATTAAAGCTCTGTTCATTTTACTGATCAAAAAAGTGTCTGGATATTTTACTGCCGGACACCTCCATTTTCTGCTCTGAAAGAGGGCACCCAGAAGACTGAGAAATAGACTATGGGGCATGTCCTTATATGCTGATGTTTTGTTGTCCCCATCGAGGGGCTAAGGGGAAACCAAGTGTAAGTTCATAATAAGTTATTAAAATCATATAACCGTCTGTTCCCGCAAATAAAACTGGCACATTTTCTTGAAAATGAATAAAATATCACTTCCAATTTATTTTCCCCAATATCAGTGACCAATAGATACACTAGACTTCAGCAAACAATGGAGCTAAAGATATTCAATTACCGGCCCGGTATGCGGTGTAGAAAAACACTTCAGATCCCTTTTCATCTGGGAGTGCGGACCATTGTTATATTGTCTCGCGGTTGAAAAGATTTAGGTGTTACCACCACCGCCTCTCCTATTTTGGCGAAGTCTTTTTTAATGACTTAAGCACAAATAGTTATCCTCATTCACAAATAAATAAATCTTGAGCTTCTATTGGGGCGGCCAGATTTTAACAATTCATTTTTTTTTCTGGCTCACTTCACTATATTCACGGGTAGTGCTAAGGGAGCATGGGGCACTTGTATTCAAAGGAGGATATGATGCATGAACATGGACTCACAAAATGCACCCTAAACAAGTATTTTCCACTGACTAAAAAACACCCTAAACAAGTATTTTTGTCTGTTTTTGCTACCCTAAATATGCATGTGGAGAGCCACAAACCATTAGCCACTCATCGATGACTGTGAGGTTTACAAGTCCCCAAGAGGAATTCCAGGCCTGATCAACCTGGATGATGAAACTATCAGCTGGTAAAGACGGATCTTCCAGCTGTATTTTAGGACTTGCACGGAAAGAACGAAACGAACCCTAAATATTATTTTTGTCATTTTTTGCTACCCTAAACAAGCATTGCATTGTGTCGGTAATATCCCTTTATTATCTTGCTTTGCTTTACTTCCGATTTTGATCTCTGTTTAATTTGAGTATTACATACCCTAAACACGTAATTTCAGGATTAAGAAAAACATACCCTTTTTTTCCATATTCTGCTGTTTTTGACACCCTAATCAATGAATGCATGTACGATGGTCCGGTAAGTACATAATCCTGATTCTAATTTAAAAAAACAAGTTTGAGTAAATTGAAACCCGTGTTTAAAAATTCTCGGGATTGGACAAATATTGAAAGGCATTGTGGGAAAAATGGATATGACCGTAGGGATTGCGTGTTCACTTTTTGTGTCTGTGAGCACCGAAGTACCTGATAAAAATGTTCAATTTTCTCGCTAGGTTCCATAGGTTCAGACCCAATTACAACACATATTCAAAACAAAACAAAGTAACTAA